>BQNB010060537.1:0-36885 GCA_026074375.1 Tanacetum coccineum
ATATATATATATATATATAACTAAAATACCAAATACCAAATTATTGTATAAGAGAAGTATTCCGTAAAGTTTTTAAGAAGATTACTTTTAACCAAAGTAAAATTCAAAACCTTCTAGAGTCGTATCCCGACGAAACAGTAAATGGAAAATCGTGTTTCAGTTTGTGATCGCGTGATTGAATGATTAATTTTTTGGTTTGGATTCTATTTCTACAAATGAAATGCAAAAACAAATAAAAGCAAGCTAAAAACGAAAGCAATTAAGGTTAAGACACGAAAACGATAACGGGATCCAAAACCCGAGCCTTAAAAACCTAAATTCTAAAATTTTAACCCTAAAAATGCAAATTTAATTTTTAACAGTCCTAAATGATTAAAAATAATTTTAGAAAAAAGAATTATATTTTTTTGACTTTTATTTTATTTATTATGAATTAAAAACAGTTTTAATCTAAAAATATTATAAAAATATTAAACTAGTTTAGAAAAATCTGAAAAAAATCAGGAAAAGTACTTTGAAAGGTTTAAAACTTAAGAAATATAACAAGGGTTGACCAGCTTATCTCAATAAGCTAGAAATAAGCCCAAAAGGGCTGATAGGCTTAAAAGGAAAAACACCCTTAAATACCAACTGGCCCAAGGATCTAACGAAAAAGACCCAAGGGCGCAGATGGTATTGTGTGGGAGTGTTAAGGTGTTGGGTATGAGAAGGGGGAGGTCACAGGTTCGACCCTTGTGGCTTCTCTTTTTGTAAAACTTTTTTTTATTTTTCTTTTTAAAAAGCTAAAATATAAGTAAAAATAACAAACTTTAAAAAAGGGACTTTTGTCGGAACTTAAAAATAAGCTAGGAATAAGCAGATTGAAGTGACAGATTAGTTTTTTAAGCTAAGGCTAAAAGGTTAACTATTTGACTTTTTTTAGACTTAATAAGCTAAAAGAAAAGGCAAATAAGCTAAAACAGATGAATACCTAACCCTAATAAGCACTAGGGAACACAAATAAGCAAATAAAATAAGCTAAAAAGGACTGAAAAGACCAAGACAGTAAGCATATATAAGACAGTTTAAAAAGAAATTTAACAAACTTTAAGCTAAGAATAAGACTAAATAAGCACATGGAATAAGCTATAAAGCAAAAAACAGATTAAGTTTAGACACTAATAAGCACATAAAAGCAAAAATTAAGCAAATAGGATAAAAGATTAAGCTAGAAAAAGCAAAGACAAAAAGCTGTTTTCACTATGTTTTTGGTTTTTTAAAAAGACAATCAAGCTATTTGTAGGCTCATAATAAGCTAGTAAAAGTAAGCTAAGTTCCAAAATAAGCTCAAACAGATTAACTTATAGCACAAACTACTTGTGCATTAATTTTCAGACCCTAAAACTTCCATTTACTTAACTAAAATTAAGATTGAAATTGGCTTTTTAAACTTTTAAAAACTGAAACACTTAGACACTTGACAGATTAATACCAAAACCACAAGACTAAAACACGTAACCAACTTTGTTTTCCTACTGCATTTAGACTCTAAAAGAAGCATAAACAAAACTTCAAAACAACTTTTTAGCAAAGATCAAATATAAACATTTTGAAAAAGTTTCAAGACCACAGATTTAAAGAATAGATAGACAAACCCTTAAAACTTGATTTTAAATTTTAAAAACTTTTTAAAACAGATTAAAACAGCTTAAAAGAGCTTGTTAAGGTTGGCTTAGTGACCCAAAACAATTTTAAACTCATTTTGACCCACTTTGGCTCTTAACCCAAACACCCCTTTAAGTATTCAAAATCTAATTTTAAGCTAAATTAAACTGATTTAAGCTTGGATTTTTAAAAACAGATGATTAACTAACAAACTTAAGGCTTAATAATCAATATCCAACAACTGATAAGCACTTATCAATAAGCAATAAGATTAAGCAGTTTTAAGCTAAAAGTAACAGTTTTAATGAAAAACATAAGCGAATAAGATTTAAACTATAAGCAAGCATGAATAAGTAATAGACATCATTAATAAGCATCAATAAGCAGTAATAAGCACTAAATAAGCACTAAAATAAGCAAAAAAAATGAAAATGGAAACTTACAAAGCCCTTTGCTTAAACAAGGGCATAAATTGCTCAAAAGAGCTTATCTACAAAGCTCCAGCTTATCATAGATAAGCTGGTGAGGTCCATAAGCCCATCCTTTTCTGGCTTATCATCCAATAAGCTGAGGTATTTAAGGGGTGATTTTTGGTGAATTTAGCTTAAACACTTAAAAGATATATATAACAGTTTAAGTTGCTTTAAGAAAACAGATTATACAAGAGTTTATTGAGCTTATTAAACCATTTTCAACACATTAATTCACTAACACTAATAAAGACAGAATTTTGCATAAACTTAAAATTTCATTAAACCTTGAAAACTTTTACAATACTTAAAAGGAAATACAATAAGCTGATTTAAAAGATGTAAAATACAATAAAATGCTAAACTAAATTACTTAAAAGCTACTTAAGACTACCTTCCTCTCACTACTGTGTGAAAACACACTCACTTTATAGCCGAATTTGAGAAGTTCAAGCCCTTTGAGGTGTGCTTCTTGTGTGAGTGCTCTCCAAGCCTTCATCATAGCCATCAAATTTTCTTGGTCACCAAGTCTATCAATCAGGACCCTTGATTCTTTGTCTTTGTTTATCAACCAATAAGAACTCATGGGATTGCCAAGATGGAATTGGCTGTTTGTGAAGTGGGGTTAAGGGATAGTGATGGGGTTTTGTTTGTTAGAGCAGGGGTCGAGGTGAGAGTGACGGGTGAATAGTGCTTTTGGCGGGAAAAGGGGGATTTGTTTATAAAGGGTTAACATGTGTTAGGATAAAGGGTAACGGGGTTATTGTTAGGGACTAACGGTGTAAGGGATTAGGGACTAACTGTGTTAGTCCCTAAGGACTAACGGTGTAAGGGATTAGTTGGGCTAATGGGTTTATAGATTGGGCCGGTTTAGTATTGGATTGGATTTGGACTTTTGATTTTATAGATAAGCTTATTGGGCTGAGTAGGCCCATTAACTTGGGTGCGGGTTGGCCTATTTAAGATGCACATGTCTTCGGCTTCGACTTTTCACGCTCATTCCATTCCCGTGCTTGGTTTTGTCGGTTTTGGCTTTGTTTTTGTCCTTTAGTGAATATCCGTTACCTGCACAATCATAAATCACAAAACCCACAAATACAATGCATTTTTGATATATTTTGGTCATTTTAGGCTCGTTTTATTAGGTAAAAGGTATGTGTAGTTAAGCACATACCACCTGTTATCGAGAAGTCAAGTAAACCAGCACCTGCATCGAAACCAAAGGTAACCAAGAAAAAACCTTCTAAGGCTTCTACTGCTAAGCCACCCAAGCCGAAGCCTGCCAAAGAAAAGTCAACCAAGGCTACACCACTACAAAAAGTCGGCAAGGGTAAAGTTGCAAATGTTCGTAACGTGAAGAGCTCTTTCCAGCTGGTTGATGAACCTGATGAAGAACCAGCTCATTCTGAACCTGTACCTGAGCCTAAACAAGAAGGTGCAGGTGAAGAATATGATATGGAATGTGCTATTCAGATGAGTCTGGAATCGTTTCAAGCACAGGGTCATGCACATGTTATAGGTGTGGCAATTCAAGAACCTGTTGCAGAGGCCATCCGACCACTCCCTGTAGTAGAAGGCAAGGGTAAAGCCATTGTAACTGAAGAACAAGCTGCCCAATCTTTGCTAGCCCTGCATACACCAAAGAGGAGGAGCACCACGGACCAATTCATACTCCAAAGGTGGACTTCAACTACTGATGAGGCATCAACTAGACCCTCTGCACAACCACTGGATGACACATCTGCCAATATCATTCATGACTCTCCGTCTCTGGCAGATGCTGAAACAGGTGCTAGATCAGATAAGACAAGCAGTGGAGGTGATACGGAGATAATGCAAATTACTGAAGAACTAGGAGAAGATGTGGAGAAACAGGAAAACATCAAGGAAAAGATGGTGGAACTTGATCAAGACTAGGCTGGATCAGACCCTGGTGAAACTCACGAGTCTTGACCTCTACCAGCGTACTGCAACAAAACGCAGCCAAAACCTTGGTTCGATGCGTCACAGTAAACTACGAAATCATTTCTGCCCTCAAGTTGTGCCAGAATAGGAGCATCACACAACTTGTCCTTCAATGTCTGAAAGGTGTTCTCCTGCTCATCGCCTCACTCAAATTTCTTATCCTTTTGAGTCAATAGAGTGAGGGGCTTTGCAATCTTCAAGAAGTTTGTGATAAATCGCCTATAATATCCTGCCACCTAAGAATGAACGGATCTCGGTTGGAGTCTTCGGGGGTTTCCAATTTTTCACTACTTCAATTTTGCTGGGATCCACATGTATGCCTTCACTGTTCACTACATTTCCGAGAAAACGAACCTCTTTTAGCCGAAATTCACATTTTGAGAATTTCCTGAAAATTTCTTCTTTTCAAGCAACTCTAGTATTAATTTTAGGTGGACCTCATGCTCCTCCTTGAACTTTGAATAAAGTAAGATGTCGTCAATAAAGACAATGACAAACTTGTCAAGATACGGCCTACAAACGCGGTTCATAAGTTCCATGAACACCGCGGGAGCATTAGTTGGACCGAAGGGCATGACCGTGAATTCAAAATGTCCGTGCCTCGTCCTGAAAGCGGTTTTGGGAATATCTTCTTCGCGTACTCTCAACTAATGGTAGCCAGATCGAAGATCTATTTTTGAAAAATACCGTGACCCTTGCAGTTGGTCGAACAGGTCATCGATCCTAGGAAGAGGGTAACGGTTCTTGATAGTTAGCTTGTTCATATCTCGATAGTATATATACATACGGAACGAATTATCCTTCTTCTTAACAAACAACACAAGAGCTCCCCAAGGTGAAGAACTAGGTCGTATGAAACCTTTTTTTAGATCTCTTTAATTTGGTTGGACAGTTCTTGCATTTCCATAGGTGCCAAATGATAAGGTAATTTTGCAATAGGCATAGCTACATGAATAAGATCTATTCAAAACTCCACTTCACGAGATGGGGGTAAACCCAATAAATCTTCCGAAAACACACCAGGGAATTCACGTACAACAAGGATGTCTTCGAGTTTCGGCTCGTACACCTTCATGGTCTTCAACTGTTTCAGGTTCCCTTTGGGACGTTCTCCATAAACTTCTAAAATTTCTCCATTGGAAAAGGGTATTTGGACAATTTTCTCAAAGCAAACTATCTTAGCTCTCAGATTTGACAACCAATCCATTCCTACGATCACGTCGAAACTACCATATCCAAAAGGAATTGAGTCGATGATGAACGTATGACATTCTAGTTCTAGCCCACATCCGCGGACAATGTTGTTGGTTTCTAACTTTGGATCGTTAGCAATTTAAATTTCGTAATCGGGGTTTATAGCACTAGGTTTCAAGTTAATCAAGGGAAAAAAGTCGGTAGAAATAAAACTAAAATAGGCATCGAAATCAAATATTACATGAAGTTTAGATCTTGCTGGGTTTCCCTAGCAGCAATGGAAAAAACTTCTAACACGGGCTGGTTTCCATTGTTCTTCTAATTGTATGAGCTAAACCCCGAATGTAGCGATCAATACACTTGCTTTCCGGAGTTACCATGTGCGGCACTAGTCTAGCTAACTCATGGAATCGAGTTGTGTACTTGTCAACATTAGCTCCAATCATAATCATGATTTTAGAACTCTTCCTTCAATTCCTTGATTGCATTACCCGGACAATATCTTTCCATCAACAACTTCTTTAGGTCTTCCCAAGGTTGGGCTATAGCAATTGCCCGACCTTTTGTCTAAACTAGTGTGTTCCACCAAGTTAAGGCGCGACTTTGCACAGCATTTACAAGTCTGAATTCGTCTTTGCTTTCGCGGGACAGACTTACTAATGTAGAGCACACACTCAATTTCTTCCAATATGATAGTAGGCCAACTGCTCTTTCAGTTCCAAAGAATTCCTTAGCACCACAAGACTTGAATATCTGTGGTAAGGCAACCTTTGCGTGGTTGCATACTTAGTTGTCCTTATCTCTCTTGCTTCAACTTAGGGTTTTAGACTTTTTAGTTGAGCATTCCTCTTTTCTTCTCTTGAGGTCAATCGATTAACAGCTCAAATTTCCAATGAACAAAGCTCGTATCTGCTCTAGGTTCGCTTGGTACGGATGTACCTTGATTGGTTTCTACGATTCGTTCCTGAGTTGTGCGTGTTTCTTCTCGGAGGTATGGTTTAAGAAAAGTTTGTCCACGCATTTTTTGAGTAATTACTTGACCCTAAGTTAATTCGAGTAGCGTTCATTTATAGTGATGCAGCTTAAATGTAATCGAAATTAACATATCAGATTCAAACGAGATGCGACAAAAAGTTCAATACAGAGAAACGAGGATGGGGGGGGGGGGGGGTATGGAACGTTAACATCATTACGTTGTTTTAATTTCCTATAATGATTGTATTCAAAAGATAAGTCTTTTAAAAAGTTTTAAAATTGTAGTAAACTATTAACAAAGTTGGGGTTTTCAACGTAAATAGTGATAAAAAGGTTTTGACTAAAAAAATATATTTCAAGTAACGCATAATAAAGAAATTTTATTTATTTATTTATTTTATTTGTAATTTTTTTGAAGTCTTAATAAGGATTTCTAAAACTTAAAGTCATAATAAAGTTTTCCAAAAATTTAAAGTTAAAGTAATCGAACACGATGATACTGATACAAAAGATTTTTTTTTTGATAATTAAAAATATTTTTCCGAACGCGGGTTGAATAAATATATTTAACAAAATTTGATGTTTACACGTACCTTATAATACATAAGTTTTGACGCTAAAACAATGTAACCTTGAAAAATGCTAGTCATGTTTTAAAAAGAAGTGTTCAAAAGGTATCTCACTTGTATACATTAGCGTGTTTTGGGGGGCTTTTTTACAATGGACCTTCGACTGGCAAATAGAAGTTACATATCCGAACACAAAGCCTAGGACGAAAATAGTTATCATGGGTACAACATTTAACCTATATCAAATATAAAGTGCTCGTTTCTGTGATCACAATCCTTTTATCTCAAAAGGAGGTCTTCCATGCGATGGTCATACAACCAAACAACTAGAGTGATAATACTCATAAGCGAGTTGCTCCTAAGGCAACTAATGACGTATTCCGTCTCATCGAATGTCTTCAAGAACAAAACGTTTAAGTAGCAGGTTTCCATGATAAAAACGATGTCAATCTACATAGTGGATGAGAAATAGTCATTTGCAATCTGTACGGTAAGTTAAGGACAAAATGCCGCACATTTTTGCTTTCAACCCTAGTCTCTCTATAGTCGCGTTGCATCCATGTCGTTTGAGTATCCACATCCAAAACATTCTAACGCTCTAAACCTATCCTCGAGTGAATTTTCAAGGTCTTAGCCATGTAGCATAATTGAAGCTTAATTTCACAAGCTCATCAAACAAGAACTGTCCTGATATCAGGTAGACGTTAGTAAAATTGCCTAAATGTTTTGTGAACAAAATTGACTCAACTTGGGATCACTTCGAAACCAAAATCTTGAATATGAACATGTGTTTGCGAACAAGCAAAACACGGTGTTGGCGAACAAGCAAAGAATGCTTACATTAGAAGCCAAAACGGTTGGTTTAATAGCATGACGAAATAAAACGGAGACGTAACCAAAATATAAGTCGACGCAGCTCTAATAGCGAAAAACAAACGTCTCTACATGTCGTGCATACGTAGTTCACCTGTTGCTCGCCTCGAGCTCTGACTCAGAATCTATCAACGAGTCCTCCTCAAGGTCTTAAGCAGGGTAAAGGTACGAAAAGTATTTAGGTGTACGTCGTAACTCAATCGTGAAATCATTAGCGCGCAAAGACGATCTATGGGACATATTATGACTATAATGATGTTCTTAATAACAAGGTGCCTAGGGACAGTGTGACACTATAATGACAGTAACCGATGTGAAAGCAAACTCAGAACATAAATGGGTCAATCAACATAAGCATGATGTACTAAAATCAAATAGTGGACATCTAAAAGCAGGCATGCATTGTACAGTGCACATGATTAAAAGTATGCTTTTCAGTGACTAAAGTGGAAAGTCGGTTTTTTTAAACTTGTTTAAAATAATGACTATACCCAGTGTTGCATGATGCTCCCTGAATTAGACATAGTTGATCAAGTTATGTCTAATTTAGGTCTAATGATGCAACCACTAGGACTAGTCGACTCGTTCCATGTTCGGTGTTTTTAGAAAAAGAAAATCACTTTGGTTATAGTTTGGATTTTTATTTTTGAAAATAAAACTGGCGTTCTCTATAACCTTAGGCTCTGAGTACCAATGTGTCACACCCCACCAAGGAGGAAACGGGAGGTGTAACATATTAATAAACATCACACAAGATGATAGATAAAACACCACACATGATTTAGATAAAAGAAAATTATCCGAATTACAACAATACCAAATACAAGTTTAAAGAGTACAAAAGTCAATATAAGTTATTTTTCTATTATGGAATGATTGAAGGACGACAATAATAGCTTTCTAAAAGCTATTATAGAATGATTGAAGGAAGTTAATGGCCAAGATCATGATTGAAGAATGATTTGGAGTGATTGACACGCCCTTTGAAGCCTAGACGCACCTCACACCCCCTATAAAAGGGAGAAGAATGTCACACAGAAGGATAACGAGTTTTGAGGAGTAGTATAGCTTATTGCTTATTTACAGTTTTTTTAATGTTATCTGTCTTTTAAATATTGGCAATTTACTTTCCAAGCATTGTACCGTAAGGATCATTCAAATAAGAAGTGAGTTTTCAATTTCCTTTTACAGCTTATTTAATGTTTCGCTTATTGCACTGCTTTTTTCTGCTTATTGAATTCTATGATTTCTTATTCTGGCCTTCTGAATGCTTTTCATATTTAAGTTATGGTTTTTATGCCCTTTGGATTGATTTTCATTTAAAATGCTTTTTTTAGTCTAAATAGCTTATTAAGTTTGCTTATGACTAAGTACTTATTAGTGGTTGAAATTTGCTTATTTGTTCTTATATTACTTAGTTATTAATCTGTTTTTAGTTTTCAAAGCTTTTCTAGATCTGTTTTAAGCTAAAATGAACTTTATGGATTTAAAGGGGTGTTTGGGATAAGCAGCACTAACCTTGGTTAGTGCTGTTCAACCATTCACTAGCCTTTAAGCCCATTTGGTTCAGCTTATTTAAGGTCTAAATATCTGTTTTTACAGCTTTTATGGTCTAGATATTAGTTTTAAAGTTTTATCTCATAATGACTTGAATCTGTGGCATTCAAGCTCATTTAAACTCCTTATTTCTATTCTTTTGCTTAATAGGTGTTTTGAGGTTTTGTTTCATGCTTGTTTAAGTTATTTATGCAGTAGAAAAGAGTTGGTTCAAGTGTGCAATCGCCAGTTTGTTTTAAAGTCAAAATCTGTTTAGTTTCTAAGTCTATTTTCAAAGTTAAAATCCAATTTTCAATAGCAATTTTAGGTTAGAGTAAGTTTGTTTTAGGGTCTAAAATTGATAGCACAAGCTCATTAGCTGATAAGCTAATTCTGTTTGGGCTTTTCATGGTCTTAAAATAGCCTATACTAGTTTAAATTTAGGGCTGATAGTTTGCATTTTGCACTTGTCCCTTAATGGACTAAAGAAAGACAGATATATGATTATCTGTCCTTTTTCAAAAGCCATTTTCATAGGTTATTAGTATTCCAAAGTGTTTAATTTTTGCTTATTCAAGTAGTTTATACATCAAGTTTAATCTGTTTTGCCTTTTTAAGTTTTTTAATTAGTTTTTAGTGGCTTAAAAATAGGGTTGCAAAAGCTATCTTTTCACCAAAAACCAAAAAATATTGAAACTGCTTATTTTATTTTTGTCTTCTTTGCTTAATTGATTTGCATATTTTCTGTTTTAATTTACTTATTAGGGCTAGTTTTAGTCCTTGTTTGCTTATTTGGGTCTCCTATTTGCTTTTGGTTGCTTATCTGCTTATTTAGTTTAGCTTAAAAGCTTTTAAGTTTTTAAACCAAAACTGTCATCCTTGTTTTAGCTTATTACTGGCTTATTTGTGGTTTTTATACAAAGTGCTTTCATTAAAAGTTGTTTTAAGCTTATTAGAAGTTCTTCCAAAAAGAAATTTGCAAAATAAAAATGGTAAGGTGTTGGCCGTATTGGGAGGACTCGAACTCGAGACCTCAACCATAACTGCCTAACACCTCAACCATCTGCGCCCTTGGGTCTTTTCTGAAAGACTTTGGGTGCATTTGGTTTTAAGGGGTTTTTAGCCAATAAGCTTTATATGTTGTTTGGCTTATTAACTACTTATTTATAAGCTGTTTTTCAAACCTCTTATTTTTCTTGCATTCTCCATAGTTTAAAGTATTTTCTAGTAATTTTCCAAAAAATTTAGTATTAGTTTTATATTTTTAATCATTTTTCTTAATTAAAACTATTTTTAATTCATAATAAATTAAATAAATGTCAAAAAAATATAATTATTTTTAAAAAAAATTATTAATCATTTAGGTCTTTTAAAAATTAAAATTTCTTTTCTAGGGTTAAAATTTGAAGTATTAACGTTTTTTCGTGCTTAATTTGTATTCGCTTTAATTGTTGCTTGTTTTTATTTGTTAATTGCTTTATATTTGTAGAAATTAGATATGCCAAAATCAAAAAATCTTATCTATTCAATAATCCCGATTACAAACGTCAATCAAAAAAGTTCTCAATTCACGCCTCGTCGGAACAAAATGACGGGGAAACGACTAGACAGGGGTCATTTTCAAAGTCGTTACTTCCGAATTATATTTTATTGTGAGTTGGTTTGCTCGCTTGTTAAAAGGTGATTGGAGTGTTCGCCTATATTTTATTTTTTATATATATATATTATATATATATCATATTATATATATATACTATATCTTTCAATATTTATATGATCAATTTTTGGCGCCGTTGTCGGGGAGGCTGTGTTACGAATTTCAAGTTATCGTTTGAAGATTGTTTTTTTTTTGAAGATCCTTCCTCGAAAGTTATTCTTGTTTTTGTGAATATTTTCGTATATAAAAAAAATACAAAAATATTATAAAGTAATCAAAAATTTCAATATATATATATATATAACATCAAAAGAAACCTTGTTGTCATTTGTTATAAACGGCTCACCTTTGGATTACATACAATAAGAGAGGTATAAGGAGGGTCGATCCGAAAAGGTTTTTAAAATGCTTCGCGCTTACCCGCTCCTCCGCTTCTTTGTGCGTTTTTCTAGAGAGCTACCGTGTGCAATTTGACTTCCGGTTACCAAAAATATTGTGTTTGTTTTTAATAAAAAAAAAAAAAAAAATTTCTCAAAAATATTCTTCTTTATCTCCCAATGGTTTAATTCTCATGGAATCATCCGACCAATTCATCTGTTTCTTCTGTGGAAGTCTGAGTGATGAATATGGATGTCCATGTTCTACTTGTGAGTTATGTGGGAACGACGCTCATTATGGTTACGATTGTCCATCACAAGTTCCGTTTGTTTACAATCAGGACCCGTGTTTCAATCAAAACCTTGATAATTTTCCACAAACTTCACCAAGTTTTCCACAGCAATATCTTTGTTGTGAAGACTGCGGGGGTCCTCATGCGACTTTTGAGTGTCAACCGATGAATCAAAATTTCTATGAGCCCAATTTTTGCTATAATTCTAATTCTTCCGGTTTTGACCAATTCCAACCCCCGCAGTATCCCGTCATTCATCAACCTCGTCAGGAAATGAGTACGGAAATGTTGCTTGCTAAAGAGAAACTAATAAAAGCTATACGAACCTGTTTGAAAAATAATAATCAACCTCCTGAAGAAAAGAGTATTGCAGTATTGCTAGCTGAGAAGAGTATTCTTACAGTTATGCAAACTTTGGAAGAAAAGCAGAATGATACAGAAAGTATGCAAGAATTGCTGCTTCAACTCTCTAAAGATTTACAAACTCTTGGTAATACTTCGAATCAACTAAAGCAGGAAGAGCAGGATAGTTCTCAATATTGGAAGCCTCCCGTTTACTATTCTGACGATGATGACGATTTCTACAGAGAGAGTATTGATGAAACTCCTCCATCAGATGCAATCACACCTGACTTACCAATTACAGACTCTCTCGTAATGGAGGATGAGCATCTTGACACTATTCCGGAAACGGATTCGGACGAAGAAATTGAGTCCAGTGTTAAGAACCTTAACCTAACCCCAAGTGAATCCGAGGATTTATCCGATTACGTAAGCGAGTGTGATTTGCCTTTTTGTGATAATTCTCCCAATTTTAACAATGATTCTGAGATTTTCTCTAATCCTCTCTTCGATTCTAATGCTGATTATACCTCTAGTGATGACGAGTCATCTTCTGAGGAAGATGTTCTGGTAGAAAATTTTAAAATTTACTCGAACCCTCTTCTCGACTTTGATGAAGAAATCTAGTAAGATTAATCCGCTTTATAATAAGGTGTTAGAAGATCTCGATTCAATTCCACCGGGAAATGAAAATGATCACTTTAATTCTAAATCTGATTTAATAGAATCATTGCTTAATAAAGATACCATGATAACTTTCCCTAAGATTGTTTTCCTTCTCGAGGAGTTCGCCGGTGAGCTCGCTTTTATCAATCCAATTCCATCAGGAATTGCTGAAACCAACTTTGATCCAAAGGAAGATATTCGTCTTATTAAGAAATTATTATATGAAAATTTACCTCCTCGACCTCCGGAAGAACTTAATTCTAAAATTTCTGATGCCATGATCGAATCAATCTCCTCATCTCCTATCCCCGTGAAGGATAGTGACTCTCTTATGGAGGAGATCGATATATTTCTTGCTGCGGATGACTCGATACCACCGGGTATTGATAGTGACGGCTATGACTCTGAAGAGGATAATCTTTTTCTTGAGTATGAGCCCGATCCGGGCGAGTTGACTAGAGTTGTTGTGGAAGATATTTTTGGAGAACCTAGAGTTCATATGCCTAATGTTTTACCCACCCATCCTACCCTTTGTCAGGATCTGGACTTCACTCTTTCTACTGATTTCAGCGGATCCGATCTTGTAGTTTCTTTTCCTTCCAGAAATAGAAACAAGACTTTCGATCCGGGAATATCTATTGAAGTCCAATCCAAGAGATTTCTATCACTGAATAAATTTTCTATCTCATTCATCAGTGATCCTCTTTCTCCAGTGCTTGAAACTTTGCTTCCATTTTCATCCGAAATTGAGGACAAAGTTTTCAATCCTGGAATTCTTGTTTCAAAAGAGGAGAAATCTCCTCATCTCTTATCTCATCGGGGCTTTAAAGCTTTCAAGATCATTCATAATTTCCTTAATGAAAGCCCGATGATGATTTATGAAGGGGACATTCCTATTTGGGATGTCCCGTATCTCCATTTCTACCCTCCTTGACCAGCTCAAGTATAAGGGGTCGAGTCAAGCTCACGACTCGGTTAACAAAAACAAAGCGCTTCTCGGGAGGCAACCCGTGTTTCTGTTTTCTTTCTATTTTCTAATAAGTGTGACGTGAGGGGGCTCGCCTCTTCCAATCTTGTGTTTTTGTTGTCTGTGATGATTGGCAGGATTCCCCAGATTATGAAGACTCTCGTGCTCGTGGTTTTGTCCAACGCTCACTCGATCTTCATTCCTTTGCATGCTTATTTTGGGAATCCTATATCCTTGATCTTATTGACTAACGTTTAATCTTTGGCATAATTAATAAACGGCTTTAGATTTACGTGAGATTCCCTTTTATATTAGGAATATACTTTGGAATTAGTATGAGGGGGTTGGCAACCCCCACACATTGAGGACAATGTATCGTTCTAGTATGAGGGGGGAATCTATCGATTTGATCCCACTTGCATTTGTCTATGTCTTTCACGTAACCCCGTTTTACCAAGAAAATACAAAAAAAAATGTGATTTTATCAAATTTATTTAAAAATTTATCACAAAAAATAAAATAAGGTTTTTATCACTAAAGTTAACTTTCCGCTGGGGAGAATAAGAATAATTTTTTGACTTGACCGTACATGTGACTCTAGCTTACTCCTTAACCTTTATAAATGTATAAGCTTTTGCTAGTCATTTAATACAAAAGCTTTTAAAATGCGACTTCTAGCTCAAAAGTGCCCGAGGATTTGCAGTTTCCATAAAATTGACTTTAAATATGCAAAGCTTAATTTTATTTGGCTAAGCATTCGCGGATCTTTTTATTAAAGATTTTAAATTTGCGAAGAACGAGAAATAATAGAATGAAATATAAGTTGGAATGCTAAGCAAGAATTAGTTGGAAATCTTAAAAGCTCATAAGTGTAATTTGTGCTTTTATTAATCCCAGTACTTCCCTAAAAGACTATTAATCGTGTCCCTTTGAAAGACAAGTTAGAGTTTTATCACTTTTAAATTTTTAGAGTAAAAAGCTTTATCAATGAATTGATAAATACGAGTTTTTGATCAAAATATGTTTTAATTTTCTAAAAAGAAATTTTCCCTTTATACAGTGTAAATATAAATGTTGCAAAAAAAGAAAAAAAAAAGAAAAAAAATGGAAATGATGTGAAAAATATAAGTTGCTTATTAAATAAAGGGAAAATGTCTTTTTCTAAAATTTTAAACATTCTTTTGAACTTAAACTTGTTAATCCCTACAAAATTTTAAAACCAGACGTTTGTTAATTCTGATCAGTATTCTCTGTGAGGTGTCAAAAGCCTGGGCACTTGACCGATGAGGTCGGGAGGTTCCGAGAAGAAAGTCACTCTAAAGGAATTAACTTACCTACAATGTCTCAAATTTTTGAAGGAATTAGCTTGCTTTGAGCTATAAACTTACTAAGTTTTACGGAAAATTTTATTAAGGGGTTCAAAATGAGAGTCTCAACAAATAGTCTCAAAGAAGGGTCAAAAGCCTGGTCACTTAGCCGACGAGGTTGGGATGTGCGAGAAGAAATGTTGCTACATGGGACAATCTCACCTTTAAATTCATATAACTAAAAGTGAAACGTGAAACTTGGAAAGGTTATAACTATCTAAAAACGTGATTGGATTGTCATAATTCAAACTAAGCACACACACCTTAATATATAAAATCTGTCGGGAGGAAAAGTTTTACACAAATTACAAATATGAGTAGCGTTAGCATCCCAACTTGTAATTAACAATGATTTTGTTTTTAAGCTTAGTTTGGGAATAAGTGAAAAACCAAGGACGATGAATTTATCCTTCTAGGGCACCTTAGGATTGAGGTGTTTTCTTATCATGATTTCTAATGTTATGATCAAAAATGAAAACAGCATGTTTGAACAAAATGAAAAATAAGAATCTTTAGTGCAAGAAAGAAAAATGGTAAAACAGGGAGTGTTTATAAACTAGTAATTTCATAATCCATTTAAATTTATACTTTGGCTACTTTTCAGGTATTTGATTTAAGAGGGTTGAAATTTTTGGTTTTCTAAACATAGATTTATTTTATTGCGTGAGGACACATCAATAGTTTAGTATGAGGGGTTTTGGTATGTGCTTAAATACACATACCTTTATCTCAATAAAACGAGCTTAAATAACCAAAAACGGACATAAAATGCCAAATATATGCTTGTTTTGTGTTGTTTACTGTGCAGGTAACGGATATTCATAAAAAGACAAAAACAAGGCAAAAACCGAACAAAACCGAGCATAAGGAATGGAAAGAGCCGTGGAAAACCAAACCATAGCGTATCAATCTTATTGCCAACCCAACCCAAGTTAATGGGCCAAGTCAGCCCATTAAGCCTTTATACCACAAAAGCCCGAAAACATTAAACACCAAATGGCCCAAAACCCTTAACCACATATCCTTGTTAAAACTATTACATCATTAGTCCCTGGAAGATTTGCACTGTTAGTCCCCAGAGACTAACACCATCAGTCCCCACACCTTTTACACCGTTAGTCCCTAAAGCTAACAACCCTTAGCCCTATTATCCCTTTAACCCCCAATTTTGAAATATATTAAATAAACCCCGAAAATGGCGGGAAGGCCCAAAACGAGCCACAACCCACTCCTCCATTGATGTAAACGCGTTCAACAGACTCCTACACCCTCCTAACACACGCCAGTGCCACGTGGGCACTTTCAAGGCTCCCTATGGACAAGAAAAATGACGTGTCAATAGAAGGGGAAAGTATCAAAGTTAAGACACAGTTTTAATGGTTAATTTGGCGTGATTAAAACATTCCATAACTAATTTTGGAAAGGATTGAGCACTAATGCCGGTTTTACCTCACGAGTGCACAAGACTTCCCTAAAAAAAGGGGAGGATTTCCGTGCATGAAGGAAATATTTTACTTCCAACATTTTACTTTACGTTTTATTTTAATCTTTGTGTTAACTCATGGTCTTTAGCAATTTCTCTTTCAAAGCATTGTACTCCAAGTTATTCAATAAAAAGTAAGTTTCCATTTTTAGTTTTTAGCTTATTACTATTCAGCTTATTGAAGTGCTTAATTTGTGCTTATTATTCCATTTATATGCTTATTAAAGTTTGCTTATTGGCTTACTGAGCTTTGTATGACTAAGATTCCATTGTTCTTGAATTTTAATAAATCTATCCTAAAAAGCTTAAAACTGACACATTATTGGTTACTTATGATTAAGTGCTTATCATTAGTTTAAATTTGCTTATTAAGTCTTAACATACTTAGTTAAACATCTGTTTTTAAAATTTTTTAGCTTAAAAAGTCTTAATCAAGTTTAAATTGGCAAATCTGAGTTTTAAAGGGGTGTTTGGCATAAGAGTATTAACCATGAGTTAATACTGCTCTTGCACATTTTATTCCTAAAACCAACTTTGATTCATCATTAAGCTGTCTTAGATTTAGTTTAATCAAGTCTTGAAAAGAGTTTCAATAGTTTTTAAGGTTTTAGTTTTTAATAGTCCAAAATCTGTTAGTCTTTAAGATTCTTAAACTGTTAGGATTTTGACTTGTAGTTCTTGCTTTTAAGTTGTGTTTCTAGATAACCAAATATGATCTATTGCAGCATATAGAGTAGTGTTTAAATTCATAGGAACTGTTTCATTGTTATTCTAAGTTTAATGTAGAAACAATTTTAGTATGCAAGTGTTCTAAGTTTTAAAAGCCCTTTTTCAATCTCAAATCTAAGTTAGCAAAAGTGTGATTTAAGCCTTAAAATTCATAGCAAAAGTAGCTTATACATTAAGCTCAATAGTTTTACGCCATTTTGAGGTCTCAAAAGCCATTAGCCTAGCAATTTTAGGGCGGAAAGCTCTTTTTATCACATAAATCCTTAAAAAAAGTAGTATAACACCTTTGCATTATCTAATATCTAGCTTATCCGTTTAGTAACTAGATTGAATTTTAATCACAAGTGCTTATTAGGAGTTAATCATTATCTGTTTTAGCTTTTTAGTGGTCATTACAGCTTATTTAACTTTGTGAAAGCTCCTATAAACCAAAACAGTTTCAAAGAGTAAATCTAATGTCTATTAAGCCAATCTGTCATTTGTATTAGCTTATTTTCTGGCTTATTTGAGCTTTTCATAAAAAGTGTTTTCAGAAAAGTCTTATTTTAGCTTATTGGTCAAATGTTTAAAAAAGAAAAAAAAGTAAAAAAAACATTGGGCAGTATAGGGAAGTCCAGGGTCAAACCCTAGACCTCAACCTTAACCACCCAACCTTTTTAACCCCAACACTCACTACCATCTGCGGCATTAGGACTTTACATTAAACTCTTGCATTGTTTAGTTTATAAAGGGTGTTGGCAGTTAAAGCTTTCAGCTTAATTAAGCTTATTTACAGCTTATTAGGATAAGCTTTTCTAACAATTTTATTTTTCTTAAGTGTAGATTACTTAAAAGTATTTTCTCTAAATTTTTTAGATTTTTATAAAATTGTTTAGTATTTTTAATAATATTTTTAGATTAAAAGTGTTTTTAAATCATAATAAGTAAAGTAAAAGACAAAAAATATAATTCTTTATTTCTAAAATTTCTTTAATCATTGACTTTTAAAAATAAATTTTGCTTTCTAGGATCAGAATTTTGAAGTTTTAGTTTTTAGGTTGCGTTTTTAGATATCCCGTTAACGTTTTCGTGTTTAAGTCGTAATTGCTTATTTTATTGCTTCCTTTGCATTGTTTTTCATTATATTTGTAGAATAAGAATCCAATCAAAATCTCAATTATATAAAATCCCGATCACCAATTTCAACACAGTTCAATTCACACCTCGTTGAACAAAAAACGACCCAAGAAACGACTAGAAGGGGTCACTTTCGAAGTCGATACTTCCAAAATTATATTTTATTAATTTTGAATTTGTTTTATTTGATTTTGTTTAACGAGATTTACTGATTTACGTTTTCTTACTATATATTATAATAAAATATATATATAGATATAATATAAAATATATCGTAAATATATATATATATATATTAGTTGACACATCATCTCAATACGTATGTGATAAGTTAGAACCATATACTAACTTCAGATAAAAAGTATTTACTGTTGCGCTAAGCTCATGACACCGAAGCTCAATTTAAAGAAGCATATTATATGCCAAACAAGATAACGACTGCCCTAGAGGTATCTGACCAATATCACCCCTAGTGAACTATGAACAAGTATAATCCATTTGGTTCGTGTCACCCAAATCTAGTAAAGCGTTACATACTGATAGGGATAATTAGTCCCTAATAGATTCATTACAACATTCGCGCTGATGACATCAAATAACGTCACTTTTATAACATCATTTATCCCATGTAAATAACCCATTTTGTATAATTATTGCAAGAATTGGTACTTAATTGTTTATATTTGTTATTTGCAGTAATTATCGAGTAGTTGGCAAAAGATGGAGAAAAAGACGTGTTTTGAAGCATAAACGAAGAGTTTCAGAAAGTCGCTAATTCTGACATCAATACGCCGTATCATTCTAGAAGCATACGCCGTATCTAAAGACTTTGAAGAACTTAAAACCATTGCCTGAATTTGAAGAATACGCCATTGATACTTCGTATATGATACTTTGGTTGAATGCTCAAACGCAGCTTCCAAATCTTAACGCGCAACTATACAAATAAATAAACACGGTTACACGCGACTAAGCTAAAAGCTTTAGTCCATGTAACACACATATGATGGATGTCTAAACCATCATGGGTCACCCCGACACCATGCCCAACCTTAACCATCTTGTTAACACGTTACATTAGTTAACTATAATTTATTCAAAAATGCAGAGTTTTAGTCTGACTTGACTAACTTAAAAACCTTACTTGATGACCTTTACAAATTATACCAAAAATCATCTATGTTCCTTTATGTGTTATCTAACTACCATTTGATTCCCAAAATCCATTTACATGCACAAGTACTCCTAAGAAAATCAAACTTCAAAACAGTCCCAATTCAGATCTGATTGCACACTAAAAAGTTTAGAATTATTAATCATACTTAGACATGCTTTCAGATGCTAATTTTTACAGGATTATCAATAGACATATGGAACTTAACTACTGTAGAAGGGATAATCTTAATTCCACTTTTAAGTTAGGGTTTCACCCTCACAAACATGACCTAATTCTGACTCGCATTTACTGTTTTGACCACTTTTGTTGCAAACATTATTTGAATGACTTCCCGACCTTCAAAACCTTCGATTTGGTGGCCATATTTTCTGGAAAGTATACTTTTTTGGCTTATTCATAGACTCAAGAAACATATCAATACATGTTTTATCATCTAGATATCAGTCGTTGAACACGACCTAAAATTCTGCTCAACCCTAAATCAAGTTTTAACACAAATCTAACCTAACCAATTGCATGAACATGACCCTAATCAACCCAAATCAACCTAGCATCAATAACCATCAATAATATAATGAATTTTTGAAACCCTAGATCCTATCATTAGTTGTTACATGATTTTAAAAGAATAAACAAGATATGGAAACGTATACCCTATGAAACTTACCTAACGATCTTTCTTGAGTTAACACAATCAAACACCTAGATATTCATGTAACAAAATATGTTTTCTTCCTTTTTCTTAAGGGTAAAGGATGGTTTCCGAAACGGCACACAAAGGGAAGGAGAAGAAAACTTATGTCTAGGGTTTTATTTTTATAAACTATTTAAATGTAATCCTAATTTAACTAGACTTATAATTTACTTAAAAATACATTTTTTTTCTCTAAAACCGAACGCAACCCCCATATATATATTTTTATTTATTTATTTTATTAAATTATTAATTAACTTTTTTACTTCATTACCTTAATTTTTTATAAAAACCTAAGCTAATTTGATTAAACCTTTTTACTTAAACGCTACTTACTAAACTTTCACTAAAAATAACTTCATTTCACCAAACCGCTTTCTATTTTTAGAAAGCTTGCTACAAACTTCTATATTTTACTCATTTATTTCATTTCTAAAATGCCACATTTCCCATTAACGCTTAACACATAATCGCCAAGAATTGACTTAGCAATGCATGCAACACGTCTTTCATTTCCATTATCACCACACAACGTGAACAAATGGAATACTTAACCGACACCAAACTCATAGCACAAAAAAATAAGATAATCATTTAACTCTAAAAGAACATCATGCACTATGTAAACCACTTCAAACATACATATAGAATACAAACACGCAAGAAACATTCAGATGGAACTCTTAGCTATTTTTTTAAAGGTATAACTAACCGCTCTAAATTAGGATTGGTCACATAGTTTATGAAAAATACGTTTTTATAGATTGAATTTGATCAAAAAAAAATATAATTTGATTCCTTCGTAAGCCAGGAATAGGTTTTGGTAACTGTTTTTAGGCGGTAAAATAACTTTCGTATTTCAGTTTTGAGCTTTCGTATCATAGATAAGGTTTCGTAACTGTCATATGTAAGTGATTTCTTAGCTTTCGTAACGTAGTCAAGCTTTCGTAACATAGAAGTTTATCAATTTGAAAATATAACATTGATATTATCACTTTAAAATGCTTAAAATCATATTGATAATTTTTAATAGTTCGTAGCTAAGATTTTAACGAGAGTAAAAAAGTTTACTTGGATTTATGAAAGGAGAAGGCAATTTAGAATTTACGAAAGGAGGTGTTCATAAATTTGGAGCTTTCGGTAACCGTTAGTTTCGTAAACATTGAAAGCCTTTTCGTAAACCTGTGTTATCTAACTAGAGGTTTAGAATCAAAAGATTGTTTTTGGTTTCGAACTTCATAGCTTCGTAACACAGGTTTCCTGTTGAAGGTTACGTAATTGCATGGTTTCGTAACTGAAGGTTTCGTATTACAATTTAAGATTTCGTAAGACTTGGTTTTGTAAATAAGGGGTTTCGTAACATAGCTTTCCTAACTGAAGGTTTTGTACTTCAGTTTTCATATTGGAAGGTTTCTTATGTCATTGGAAGAGGTTTCGTAAACAATCATAAGTAAATACAAAGGAGGTTTAGCCTAGCATGTTATAAAAAAAGCAAGAACATAAATCAATCAAACAACACATAGACATATTGAATGATTAAAGATAAACAATCTTACTTGATTAAAACATGGATTAAGGCCAGTTATATTAGGGTTTTGAGGCCCTAATAACGGCCTAAAAGCTGCTAGAATGACTAGGGTTCGTCTCCTAAAAGTTATACAAAGTTACACACTTAAAATCCTAAAATCGGTTTTGTATTTATAAGAAAAGCGACGCTACAACGTCGCTTTGAATCCATGGCGACGTTGTCATGTCGATGATTCTAGATCCTCTTTAAGGCATCTACATTCTGACGTCGTCACAAAATCCTTGATGGCGTCACTTTAAAATTCACGACGCAGTCTTTTTATACTGGCGACGCCGTCTCCACGCTCTGTATGCGTGGTTCTTTAAGATACTTGGTGTAGAGCCGTAGTCTTGTCCGTTTCTTCTTCAAATGAGCCCAAGTCACGTGTATTTCCTCCAAATGTCATCCAAGTGCTAAAAACCTGAAAACAAATGATTAAGCACATAATCTGGGCATATTTGCATGATTTAGGGGGTTAAATGACCTCGAAATAGTGTATAAAATGACAACTCATCATTCAATCAATACCAAATGATATATACAATTCAGTGGATGCATGTAAAAACTCTAAGGAAGTGTGGCAACGAATTAAACGATTGATGTTTGGTTTTGATGTTACTAGTCATGTGAGACACTCACGTCTCATGGATGAGTTTGACAAGTTTGCAGCAAAAAAAGGAGAATCGTTAGAATCCATGTATGAAAAATTGACAATGCTTGTGAATATTATGGATCGTAATAATGTTTGTCCTATTCCAGTGTCAATCAACACCAAGTTTCTCAATTGTTTGTAACCCGAGTGGAGCAAATATGTCACCACGGTTCGTCATAATCAAACTGGAGATACAGTTTCATATGATGTGTTGTATGATTCTTTAGTACAATTCGAACCACATGTTCTAGCATCCAAAGCAAAGAAAGTTGCCAAGAATCATGATCTATTAGCCCTTATTGCTTATTCAAATGCTTCTTCATCACAATCTCATGCAAATTCTTCTTATTCACCACAATCATACTATGTCACACATCCTTCATCAGTTGTTGACTATCAAAATGAATATCAAGGGGAGTTACAAAGGGATTCTCAAGAAGACAAGATTACAACCTCCATGATGTTATTAGCTCGAGCAATCACTCAGAAGTTCTCCACACCTACCAATAATCGTCTTCGTACTTCATCGAACACAAGAAATCAAGCTGTGATTCAGAATGGTCGGAGTTGATATACAAACCAAGAATGCAGGTTATGGTGGAAATGGTAACAGGAATGCAGGGAGACAAAACAGGAATCAAGCATTTAATGCAGGAAATGGGAATGATGAAAGTAATCAGATTGTTCAAGCGTGTTCCCACTGAACTGAGTCAACCTGGAAGGCAAATGTTCAGTGTTATAACTGCAATGAAAAAGGCCACTAAGCACGGATTGTCAAGAAACTCCAAGATTCGATGATGTTAAAGTATTTCAAAGGACAAATGTTGCTAGCAATGAAAGATGAAGCCGAAAGTAACCTCCAGGACGAAGAAAATGATTTCATGCTCGATAATTCTTATGGAGATGAAACATTAGAAGAGTTAACTACTGCAGTAATCATGATGGCTCGAATACAACCAGCTGATGAAAACGATGAGTCTGAACCATCATATGATGCAAAGGCTGTCAGTGAGGTAAATGCTTCAAACAAGGTTCATGAACAAGTGAATCATGCGAAACGTAAAACTATTATTCACACATTTGATGATGATCAAATTGATTCTAATATCATATTTGATGATCCTTATGTGGAAAATAATGATGGCACACTGAACAAGAGAATTTATGCTCAAATGAAAAAATTGGGAAAAAAAAAAAAATATCATGATATTCAAATGCTGGCATATAATCTTCAAAGAGAAGCTAAAAATAAAAAAACGATTAAACAATGAGCTTAAAAAACAAAAAGAGCTGCTACAAAAGGAGCTTGAGACGTTTAAGGATCAGGTCAAAACATTTGAATAAAAAACAATTCAATGTTCAAAATATAAAGAAACATGTGAAGAGTTGGAACGTGAAATACGTGCTGATAAGGACACCATTGAGCAGAATTTTGAAAGAAAAAGATAAAATTGAAAGTAATTTTTTCAAAATTGAAAATGAAAAGATAATAATTCAACTATGAAACTCAGTTAGCTAAAAAGGCTTTCAAGGAACGAGAAAATTGATATCTTGAAGATATTTGTGATATCGAAGAGAAATTTAGTTTCTCATGATCGAGAATTTTTATAAAATGGGTTAACAATTCAAATAATTCACACGCTGGAAAAGACCAAATTTAAGTTTAATGATCCTTTTCTCAAAGCTGGTTGGGTTACTTAAAAAAAAAAAATTTCCTGAACGACCTCAAGAAATCCAATGCAGCACAAGAAGAACTCAGCCAAAAATGTATCATGGTGAAATGCTTCAAAGTACTATTTAAAAAATTAATTCACCTAATTTTAGGAAACTTAGAGGATGCGGAAGAAAGTCCAATTGAAAATGTGAGAAACAAAAGTTTCAACTAACTATGGGAAAATTAAATGCTCTTATGAAACTTTGATTCCTCAACAAGAAACTTCCTTGCTGAACAAACATATTTTTCAAATTTCCTTCTACTTCTAATATTTATTCCTGAGAAAAAAGAAGTTACACCGGAATTTACCTATTCCCAAAAAATTGCCAAAAGTAGTACATTTTGCTAAAAATGTTTAAAAAATGGTTTAGCAATAACAATTACACAAAAAACGAATTGATGTCACTCTTTTAGAAGATAGAAAAAGGAGATGGATGTCTGACAGTAAAAATTCTTTAAGAGAGTTTTATAAAACCGATGTAATTCCGATGTCTGAATCGTACATCAACGAATTTGAAATATGAAATGAACTTACAGCAAGAACTCATTGAAAAGTACATGAAAAATCGTTATAAATATTTTGAATCAATGGAATAGAAAAATGTATGAAAAATCTGTCCCAAAAGAAAATGTTTTACAAAATGAGAATCGATCGACTTTCGAAGTAGTCCTTTACACAAGAAATTCGAGATTGTGGATGGGTTAATTTCTGTTGAAAAACAGAAAAATGAGATGTTAAGAAATGAACTTGAGAAAAGTTCAAGTGACTCCAAAGATATCCAAGCCAATTTACTCAAATGTTTCACGGGATTTTACAAGTCACAGAAATAAACTGTATAATTTTGTTTTAGCAAATTTGAGTTTTTAAACTTTAGTTGCAAATTCGGTGTTCAAATGAAAAATTGCAAATTCGGTTGACAAAGAAAACTGCGATTTCGGTTGCCAAATGAAACTGCTAATTCGGTTGCCAAATGAAACTGCTAATTCGGTTACCAAAGAAACTGCGAATTCGGTTGCCAAATGAAACTGCGAATTTGGTTGCCAAATGAAACTGCTAATTCGGTTACCAAAGAAACTGTGAATTCGGTTGCCAAATGAAACTGCGAATTCGGTTGCCAAATGAAACTGCTAATTCGGTGCTGCTAATTCGGTTACCAAAGAAACTGCTAATTCGGAGCGGCTAATTTGGTTACCAAAGAAACTGCTAATTCGGATAACACTTGGAATTGCGAATTCGTTTGAAACTTTAAGCTGCTAATTCGGTGACTGCCAATTCGGTGACTGTGAATTCGGTTGCAACAAGGACGAAACTCAAACTTTTAAAAACACAAAAAGACACATTTTTGATTGTTTTTTCTTGAATTTTCTTGTGCAACTAGTATTACTAAACCTATAGGTACCTTAAAAATGCAAACTTTATGGTTTTTAAGCCAAAAATTTCAAAATCAAGATTTGTACTTTATAAGGTTTTCGAAAACAAAAGTTGAAAAAAATGATGTTTTTCTTGATTCAAAGCTTATACAACTATATCCTAAAGATACTAGATCAAGTTTACCTAGGTAAATGATCCTTTAGTGTACAAAGAAGCTTTGAAAATGAAAGAAAAAGAAGAAAAAGACGTACGGTATGAAAAAAAACGAACCAAAGAGAAACAAACACAAAGACTAAACAAATCACTCCATGGCTCTTGATACCAATTGTAGGATATAAGTAATCTTTAATATCAAGTAAGAACTAAAGAGAGAAAGTGGGAAGGAAGTATTTCTAGAGAGAGGGTAAAGGAAAGAAAATGCATTAAGTGTGTGAAAAGAAAAATACAACCAACCACTTCTCCAAGGCATGGAGAGGGGTATAAATACTACCTATTGGCCGGCTATGGGAGCTTTGTGGGCTTTCCATGGGCCTTTTGGCCCTATTAGATTATAAACATTACATTGGACTAACTACGGGCTTTGACTAACTATTATTGGAAGTGACCGATACTTTTCGTGTTTCTAACAAAAATTAAACGAGATGGTTGACAAGATTGATAAGATACTCAAGCGCAGAGAGCATCTTAGGAGGCTAGAGGAGTATGTTGGAGGAAGACCCAAGAGTGTTAATCCCCGTACTTTTGTAAGGCCTATGTAATTACCCCTTAGGGGGAGATTGTTAGAAACACTAAAAACTATTGATTACATGGCCATTTATTAAAGATTAATAGAATAGGGATTAAATAGTGCAATTAAAGAAGGACTATGTTGTAACAAGTAAAACCCTTAATTGCTTCCTACTCCTTCCTTACTATAAAAGAAGTGCTAAGGAAGGGTAAAGGGTTGGTGATTTCCTCTCTCTTTAATCTAATTTTTTTTCTCTCCTCCTCTCTTCTCTTCTACTCGTCACCTACACACACTCTTTATACTCTATCTCTAAAACTTTATAGTGTAGTATTTTGTATGATATTTGACTTTGTATCAATACACAAATGATCTTTATTATCCTTCAACTTGGGCAACCCTTTGACAAGACCTTGTTTAGCATGCTGGTTGATAGTACCGAAGTTTAAATGAGAAAGTCGACGGTACCATAACCAAGATTTTGTCTTTGAGAATTTAGAGAGTAAACAAATTGGAGAAGACTTTATCATATCCGTCATTGAGATTTTATAAAGATTAGAACCACGAGATCCCGAAAGTAGATCAACACCTTCCAAGTTACGTACAAAACAAGTGTGTTTTCTGAAAGCTACTTCGAGATATGAATCATAAAATTGCCCAACGGAGAATAGATTATGACCAAGTCTTTCAACAAACTTTCACAAAAGAAACACTTCCTCTCGTCAGAACGATCCTTAATATCAACTCATACGAAGACTACACAATCAAATTCACAATGGCTACAATGGTAGAGAATGTTATTGCTGTGGGTTCTGAAAACCGTCCCCCGATGCTAGAAAAAGGCATGTATGATAGCTGGAAGACCCAGATTATTCTCTATATCTGAGGCAAAGAGAACGATGAAATGTTAAAAGACTCAATCGATAACGGTCCTTATCAACTCAAATAAGAGATTATTGTTAAAGACACATATGGCGTTACCCATGTCCGTCGTCCTCAAAGAGTTGAAGACCTTGCAGGACAAGAAAAGTTACGTTACGACAATGACATTAAAGCTGTCAATATACTTCTTCTTGGATTGCCAATTGACATCTACACTCTTATCAACCACTATCAAGCTACAAAGGAAATATGGGATCGCGTCAAAGAACTTATGAAAGGCACAAAGATGACTAAGCAAGAACGTAAGTCTATGCTATATGATGAATTTGATAAATTCACATCTGAGCCTGGAGAATCAATCCACTCAAACTATATGAGATATGTTAAACTGATCAATGACATGAAAATGATTCCTATGTTTATGTCAAACATGCAAATCAACACAAAGTTTGTGAATCATCTTCAACCTGAGTGGAGTAGGTTTGTCACAGCAGCTAAATAAGCAAGAGATCTTCGCAGTGTAACATTGATCAGTTGTATGCTTTCCTTAAACACAATGAAAAAGAGGTTTGATGACATCAAATAACGTCTATTTTATAGCATCATTTATCCCATGTTATTAACCCATATTGTATACTTATTGCAAAGAATTGTTACTTAATCATTTATATTTAAGAATTGTAGTAATTATGGAGTACTTGGTGAATATTAGCAAAAGGCACGCATTTTGGAGCTTAAATGAAGAGTTCGAGAAAGTTTACTGATCTGACAGCCAATACGCCGTATTATTCTAGACCTATACGACGTATCCAAGACTTTGACAAATTAAAAGACCATTTCCTGACTTTGAATAATACGTTGTATCCACATCAACGATACGCCGTATATAATACTTTTGTCAACGAAGAAGAACCAACTGGTTTTACCTCAATACGCCATATTCATCAAGAAGATACGGCGTATCCGTGCCTACACTTCACCAGATACCACAAAGGATTCAAGTCCAATACGTCATATCCAGGAACATCAATACACCGTATTCAAGGTTTATCATACACGAAGATTCTAGAAGATATCAAACGTGGTCCTTACTCTAAGAAAACCCTAATACGCCGTATCCATGCCATTGGATATGCCGTATCGACGCGATTCCAGACACTATAAATATACGACCCTAAACTCAGTTTTAGGCATGCAAGTGAATCCCTAAACCACCAAGTCGACCAAGAGACGATCAAAAGAGCATAGAAGGTCAGAAAAGAGCCTCAAGATCATAGGAAAACTCTTGTAATCTTCGCACAACCGAATACGCGTTTGATTGAGGTTTCTTTATTTTAATCGTTTATATATCAAACCGTATGTATTTTTATAATGACTATCGAGTGATACCTTTAGGTATCAGTCATGTTTATGAAGATTTAATGTTTGGTTTGTTTATCTCGATTGCTTAATTTATCGTTGATTGTTGTTTATGTTTATCAATTTATACTTGTTTACGTGCTTAAGTATGCGACCTATCATTCAACTGGGTTTAGTCCTACATATTTAATGCGTTGCAACTTCAGTGTTGTTTGGGCGTAGGCTAAGAGTCTATGATAGATCTCCATATTAAAATTTATATATCTAGAATCATAGGATCACAAATATTGACCTATCTTTGCCTTTAGTTTAGTGAGCTTAGTTGAGCCATAAGGTGACCTTGGTATCAACGAGTACATTCTTATTCCATTGGTAAGGACTCAGACAGTGGACTACTAGTATATAAAGAGCCGTTAAGCAGTAAGTGGGTAAAGTCTCCATGAGTTAGGGGTTTAGTAAGAGCACCATTATTAATCTCCTAAGGAAACTAGGGAACAACACACCAAGTCATAAGATTTCCTAGCTAAGCAAATCTTGTACATCTTTAGCTCATTAAAGCTTGTACTTATGGTGGTTTAGCAAAAACCATGAGTGACTAACTAGAACTCTTAAAACGCCCAATGGCACGTTTCGGGTTTGGTGTATTGGACTAGGAGAGTTAACTAGACTTCTTATCTATAAATGCACACTCACAACTACACTTAACAAAGTTCTAAAACTATAAACTTCTCTCAACAGCTAAGAACCTTTTCTTCTTCTCTTACATTCGGATTTCAAAATAACCCAAGCCAAATCGTTGACCACTTAGATCACTAAGGACTTAGAAAACCTCTAAGGTCAGTACAAGGGTTGTTAAGGCTGTGTACTGCGTGCACTGGGTCATCGAGTATACAAGCTTGACGCTTAAAAATCATTACTCGTTTGGGTTGTAACAATGTCGGGTTACGTCTAAAGTTACCATCAAGGAGCTTGACCTTTGTAAGTTGCAACGACACATTCCTTTGTAACTTACATATTCGTTTATTGTAAACTAGCTAAGGAGGTCAAGTGTCAGTGCATGCGATGTATTAGAGTGCAAAACACATGATAAACATGAAATGAACGGGTTATGACACATTGTATTCGTTTAATAACTTGCTAGTGTTGGAAACGTAAAGCTAACGCTAACAAAAAATAACTTGATATATAAGATTGGACCACGACTTAGGAAATAAGCTTGTTCGTGAAAAATATAGGATTCTATACTGTAAACTTTTAAAGAAAACGTATCAACTCGGCTTAGGTGCGTGTTTACAAGGTTATTAAAGATTGCATTGTCACGGGTCACGATGTAGAAGTGCTAAACACATCATTTTGTGCTAGACGATTTTACGGACACCATTTAAAAACCCTAATAAAACACTTCGAACCCCTTAGTGGAACTACGCGTGACCAATTCTACGTGAGTCCCACAATGGCCCATACGCCTCGAATAAGCTAGGACGGATTATTCACGAGCTTAAAAGGAACTTATAAAGATTTTAATAATAAAATAGAGCCTAAGATTAATTAGTGGACACTAAAAGAGCAAGCCTGAACCATAAGGACCATCATCGGGTTGGCTATCAAGCCTCAAAAGGCCTAATAGTTAGGGCCCGTAAGCCACAATAAGCTCAACGAGCTTTATCATTAAGTCTACGTGCTTATTAAATGTGAAAAGGGGTTTATCAAAAAAAAAACTTCATCATGGACCCCCTAGGTTTGTCTACGGGTTAAAGTTATTGGGTAGCCGGCCAATAGACTCGAATAAGCTCGAATAGACTCGAATATCAGCTCGAACGAGCTTTATCTTTCAGCTTAAATCAGCTTATGTGCTTCCTATAGTCTCAGAGAAGGAAGCCTTTAGACCGAAGAAAACAAACTCAAACCCTCGAAACCCATATCGGGCCCAAGCCGGCCCAATGAAAACACTTATTAGCTTATTTCCAATAAGCTGAAAACGAAACAGAATAAGCTAAGTGGAACCAAATGGGAAATAAGCTAAAATGCCTAAGGAAACATTAAGACCCTATTCGGGTTAAGCTATTGGGCCCGTAAGCCCAATAAGCTCGCAATAAGCTTCAATAAGCTCACCGAGCTTATTGTAAGCTTAACAGCCCCATAAGAGCTTATTAACGACATTGGACTTATTAAAACAAAAATAGATCGTTAGAAACCTAAACGGACCTTAACGGGCCCAACAAGGCCCGTTAAGCCAAAAATAAGCTCGGTAAGCTTATTTTTAAGACGAAACAAATTTTATAACTTAAACGAGCTTAACCAAGAGAAATGCCACTCGTTGGGATTTATTCGGAGTTAAAATGGGATTTTCACAAGTCGAGGGACTAAGAATGTAAATTTCGAAACATAAGGGGGTTAAAATTGTCACTTCTTGTATTTCAATAACTCCAGGGACTACTCTTGTAATATTCGGAAACTTAAGGATTTAAGTGTAAGTTATAAGGACCTAAACTACGTTGTTGTAACTTGAAGGACCGATATTGTAATTAACGAAAAGTAGAAGGTTATAACCCGTCACTTTTTCGAAAACTATAAAACCATAAGGACCATTATCGTCACATCACGAAACTAGGAAAATAAGGACTAGAGTTGTGAAATGTTGAAAACAAATAATAAGTTTTAATAAATATTAAAACTTGGAGGTTCACTTGTAAATAAATAAAACACTTAACACGTCGGTCGAACATTAAAGATATTCGGACATCGAACGTGTTTAATAACAAGTTAATAAATAATGTATATTTATTAACGATGATTTCACGTTTCTTGAGAACCATCGAAATTATAAAAACAATGATCTTGTGCATCACTGCACAAGTGATAACGGTATATATAAACTTAAAATGGAATTTAGTTTATACCATGAGTCGTTAGTATAAATGTGTAAACTAAGACTTGACCGTACTTACTTAGGTACTTAACGGTGTGATCCACTGCTTACTTGGATATTTGTTATCATTCAGAGAACTACCGGCTAAGGTGAGTTCATAGCCCCATGTTTTACAATTATTTAAATGATTTACATCCTTGGGGTGAGAACATACTTTGTTTTACAAACTGGACGCAAGTGTACATTTTATACTATGATTATGTGTTTGCCTAAGTTACCATAACCCCTTTTTGTCCATGATCATGAACTGTTAATTGCATAGATGTGATTGGGTTAAAATTGTCACTTTTTGTATTTCAATAACTCCAGGGACTACTCTTGTAATATTCGGAAACTTAAGGATTTAAGTGTAAGTTATAAGGACCTAAACTCCGTGGTTGTAACTTGAAGGATAGATATTGTAATTAAGGAAGTAGAAGGTTATAACCCGTAATTTTTCCAAAAACTATATAAACCATTAGGACCATTATTGTCACAATCACGTAAAAATAGGAAAATAGGACTAGGGAGTTGTGAAATGTTGAAAACAAATAATAAGTTTTAATGAATATTAAAACTTGGAGGTTCACTTGTAAATAAGTAAAACACTTAACACGTCGGTCGAACATTTAAGATATTCGGACATCGAACGTGTTTAATAACAAGTTAATAAATAATGTATATTTACTAACGATGATTTCACGTTTCTTGTAGACCATCGAATTATAAAATCAATGATCTTGTGCATCACTGCACAAGTGATAACGGTATATATAAACTTAAAATGAAATTTAGTTTATACCATGAGTCGTTAGTATAAATGTGTAAACTAAGACTTGACCGTACTTACTTAGGTACTTAACGGTGTGATCCACAAAATACTTATATGGGATAATTGTTATCATTAAGAGAACTACATGCTAAGGTGAGTTCATAGCCAATGTTTACATTTATTTAAATGTAATTTACTCCTTGGGTGAGTGAATACTTTGTTTTACAAACTGGACGCATGTGTACATTTTATACTATGTTATGTGTTGCTAAAGATACCATACCCCTTTTTGTCCATGATCATGAATGTTAATTATCTGACCAGGTACACTGCCCATTAAAGTGTTGTTTTTAGGTATAGACGGCATAAAATAAATAGTAAAACTTGATACATAAAATACCTACTCACAACGACACATTAAGGCTAAAGAAGTTCGAGAAATGCGACAACGATTTTTGAAACCACTTGCTTTGCTGGCAAATACCTTCAACCTCCTTCCTTCATACACCAGTTAGCAAATACAGTATCATACTCAACCATCTAAAGTTTATCAACCATATCAGCACTATCAATCAAACACTCCAATAACCCAACAACTTATTCAGTCACCTCCACTTCAAAGCTATGCACCGATAGTTATTCAACAACCACCTATAATTCAACCTGATACCGGATATGTTGCACCAACCTTTCTTCCAATAGATGATCCAATAGCCAGTGTCAACAAAGCTATGATCTTCTTAAGTTTTGCTTATAGCTTAAGATATCCTCCTACAAATAACCAACTTTGAATTTCGTCTAATCCAAGAACTCAAGCTACAATTCAAAATGGCCAAGTTACGGTTCAGAATGTTCAGGGTAGACAGTCTTAATGTTATGCGGGTAATGTTGGAAAGAATCAAGCTTCATGAGCAAGGGTTATCAATCTAGTTGGAATGAAGAACAACATGATTTCTTAGCTGGCAGTTTGGAAGAAACTGATGACTGTGAGGATCACCAGTTACAAGCTACAACAAATTTCAAGGCAGACCACGTTGATGCATATGATTCAGACTGTGATGATGAAACTACATCAAATGTAATCTTTATGGCAAATTTGTCTCCTATTGGTTCTATCAATGATGACACGGTTGAACCACGTTATGATTCTGACATACTCTTTGAGGTACCTAATTACGACACTTATCATGATTCTGATATGCTTAATTCTAATATACAAGAGCTGGGATATATTAAAAACATTGTATCTAATAATGAGTCATATGATGAGCTTATGAGTAACAGCAATGTTATATCTTACACTGATTATATGTTTGCTATTGGAAACGATGCTGATAACTATGTTCCTCCTCCTGTAAAAAAGAATGATATGATGTTGTCTGTAATTGAACAAATGAAAACTCAAGTAGAAAAATGTAACATGGTAAATCAAGAGACACAAAGAGTGATTGTATCATTAACCAGCGAGCTTGAATAATATAAAGACAGAGTCAAAATTTTAGAATATGCATCTAAAGATGGTTGTTCTGAAAAAGAAGCATTTTTAGACCGTGATTAAGAACTGCCATTTGTGATCGCAATAGAAAATTCCCTGATTATGCAAATCAAGTCTTTTCTCAACGAAAACAAATGAAGAACTTAACAAACCAGGTTAATTTTCTAAGAAATAAGTTTGACACGTACAAAAAAGAGTCGTCTGAAAAATATGAAAAGAACATCAATGAAATTGTAAATTTGGAAAAAGCAAAAAAGGAACTTGAAAACATTGTTTTAAAGTTGGTCAATTTGCTTAAACTATGCATATGCTAACCAAACCTCAAAATTTTTATGATGAAACACATAAGACAGCTATTGGTTATCAAAATCATCTGTATCTTGCTTAAGCTCGACGGAAACAACCTACGTTATATAATGGACATTATTGATTGATAAACATAATCATATATCAGTGTGTGATTATGAGGAAACATTGATACTTGCTGAAGAGAGTCGGTTGAAAATGCTTGAAAAACAAATTAAGATTAATGCTAAACCGATTGATTACTCAAAATTATATAAACTCTATGAATATTTTGTTCTACAAAAAGAATCGTCAGCAGAACAATTATATTGGTCTTCTACACCAAGTCCTCCTGAAAACTTTCAAAACCCACTAAAGTTTTTCCTAAAAAACTCCCATAAACCAGTCATGTTCTTCTAAATCTGAACAATGCACGAGATCTTCTCAGTAAGTTGGATGAATGCATTAAGAGGAGAACTACGTTATCTCCTCATCTGATGGTAGCTGGGAGCAATTGGATATAAAAGGGGCTTTTAAAAAAGATGTCATACCGTTTTCTGAAAACCTAACATAAACTTTCAAACTTTTTGAAAAGGGATTTATTGCTGAGGTTAAAGAAATGAAAGACAATTTTGAACAAATGGAAGACGAGATTGAGCAATGTTCCGTGGCAAAGAAATGTTTTGAAATTGAAAAGAAATAACTTTTAATCAACAACGACCGACTCTTAGAAGAAAATATCTCTTGTCATATTATGTGCACTTACTTGTTTTGAAATTTAAACCTTTTTAACTTAAAGACTCTAATTTTAACCTTAACCACAAATTAATTATCCACTAACTTCCAAAAATCACCATTTCCACATTAATTACCCATTAAAAACCCCAATCCCACTTTATTAAATTAATAATAAAAACCTTTTTAACCCTAAAAAATCCAAGACTCTAATTTTAAAAACTAAGGTTTAGTTTTTAACTTAGGCTCGGTCCGGGTTTGTAGGTTCGATTGGGAGGATCAGTTGGAAGGGGGTGACCGGGTGTGATGGTGGTTCGGTTGTAAGGTGGTGGCCGACTGAGGTGGTGGTGGTTCGGTTGGAGCCTTATAACCGAACCTAGGTTGGTCGGTTATGGGGTTTTCTGGTGATGTTTCCGAGTTGTTTTCGGTGATGTTTCTTGCTTAAAGGTTGAATCTTTTTGCAAGAAAAGCACAAAAGTTTGAACCTTTTTGCAAAAGTTTGAAACTTTATTCACGAAAACCACAAAAGACTTCAAACTCAACATGGATTTCACGTTTTTGAGTGACTTTTGCAAAGTAAATTGCAAAAGTTCAAGACTTTATCTTCCGTAGACTGTAAAAATCACAACTTTCTTTAAATTTAAGGCTTTATCTTCAAGAATTTATCTTCATAGTCTTTAAATTCTTCAAGAAGTATATAAAAATGATAACTTTCTTCATGAAAATCACTTCAAATCATTCTATGGCTATTAATACCAATTGATACGAAGTCAATATTCAACCGAACCAGGTCAAAATTAATTGAACCCCTACTTATTTCACCACTAGTCCTTGCTAGATATACCCTTTAAGGTCAATCAAGTTTGCACCATTAGTCCTTGGTTAGTGGAAGATAACTACTTCAGTTAAACCCTTTAACGACACACATATTTCACCACTAGTCCTTCGTTAGTATGATTACTAACCACCGTTAACTAGACAACACATACTCCTTAACGACAATTCATTTCACCGCTGGTCCTTAGTTAACGAGCAATCAAACCTTAAACCAAAACCAACTAAAAATAAAAAACAATACATTACACTCAAAAAGATCCTTCATAAGATTCACTTAAACGACAAACGGCTAGTTTTGGTACTTCAAAGACAAGTGATTACAAGTTGATTTGGTATTACTTATTTGAGATTTAAGTGGGATTTCACGAAGGCATCTACTTATTTAATCATCGTGAATTCCCTCTATTTTCTGACTGTTTCACCCTCTAACGATGATGACCTGCTTGAGCACACAAGGATTATGATTGGGATTTAGATTATCTAGTTATACCTGATGTAAGGAGTTACATTGTAGTATGATCGTTGACAAAAGTATATATATATATATATAATATAGGCGAATCGGCAAATCACTTTTAACCAAAGCAACAAGCCAAGTCACGAATAAAATATAATTCCAAAAATATCGACTTCGAAAGTGACCCCTTCTAGTCGTTTCACGGGTCGTTTTTGTTCCGACGAGGCGTGAATTGAACTTCGTGTTAAAGTTTGTGATCGGGATTTTGAATAGATTAAGATTTTGGATTTGGTTTCTAATTTCTACAAATGAAATGCAAAAAACAAGTAAAGGCAAGCTAAAAACGAAAGCAATTAAGAATTAAACACGAAAATGATAACGGGGATCTAAACCCCGAGCCTTAAAAACCTAATTTATCAAATTTTAACCTTAGAAAAGCAAGCTTGGTTTCTAAAAGTCCTAAATGATAAAAGAAAATTTTAGAAAAAAGAATTATATTTTTTTGACTTTTATTTAATTTATTATGAATTAAAAACACTTTTAATCTAAAAATATTATTAAAAATATTAAACTATTTTAAAAAAATCTGAAAAATTCAGGAAAAATACTTTTAACTATGAGGAATCTAAGAAAAATACTAACTGGAAAAATGGCTGAACGAATAAGCTGTAATTAAGCAAATACAAGCTGAATAAGCAAAACACTAAACAACCCTTATATAATAAATGTTGCAAATATAAATCGAAAAGTCCCAAGGGCAGATGGTAGTGGAGGTTGGTGTTATAGCGTGTATGTGTGTGAAGGGGAGGTCTCAGGTTTGACCCCTGAGATTTCCTTTTTGCACTTATTTTTTTAAAATCTTTTTGTAAAAACTTAAAGAACACATATAAATAAGCAATTTTTGTGAAGACACTTTTTATAAAAACTTAAAATAAGCTGAAAATAAATAAATTAAAGCCACATAATACTAAAAATGCTTATAAGCTTTTTACTTAACTAATTTTGAGAATAAGCTTTTAAAAGCTAAACCTA
>BQNB010060538.1:1692-36885 GCA_026074375.1 Tanacetum coccineum
AGAATTGAGAAGCATTTCCGACCAATTCATTATGCAAGTAAGACTATGACTGAAGCAGAATCAAACTACACAACAACCGAGAAGGAGATGCTTGCAGTAGTTTACGCTTTCGAGAAGTTTTGATCATATCTAATCATGAACAAGAGTGTTGTTTATACGGACCACTCCGCTTTGAAATACCTTTTCAACAAGAAAGATGCCAAAGCAAGATTGCTTCGATGGGTCTTACTTCTTCAAGAATTTGATTTTAAAGTTATCGATACTAAGGGAGCTGAAAACTATGCAGCTGATCACCTCTATCGTCTTGAAAACCCTTACAAAAATATTTTTGATCCAAAAGAGATTACCGAGACTTTTCCTTTAGAGACTTTAAGTGTGTTAACTTCCAAAGACCAAAGTACCCCGTGGTTTGCCGATTTTGCTAATTACCACGCGGGGAAATTCATTAAAAAAGGAATGTCAACTCAAGAGAAAAACAAGTTCTTTAAAGATGTAAAACATTACTTCTGGGATGACCCTTTTCTTTTCAAGACTTGTGCGAACAAATAATCCTGAATGTTGTGTAATGCTAAGAAGCTCTCGAAATTCTCTGAATCTATGTCTAGTGGAACCCACCGGGGGACACTATGGAGCCAACTTTACCGCCAAGAAGATTTTTGATGCCGTTACTTTTATGGCCCACCAATTTAAAATATCCTACGAATTTGTCAAAACGATGTGATGCTTGTCAAAACATGCAAAATCTCTCAACATGATGAATCACTCAAAATGCAATCCAAGTTTGTGAGATTTATTCGATTAGGGGAATTGATTGTATGGACCTTTTTCACGTCATCTAGGGGTAACAAATATATTCTAGTAGCCGTCGTACTATCTTTCCATGTTGTTGAAGCAAAAGCGCTCCTACCAACTATGCTAGTGTATTGTTAAATCATAAAATCCCTTTCTCGCCGATTCCGGTGCTCCGAGAGCAATCATAGCGATCGTGGGACCCATTTTTTGTAACGACAAATTTGATAAAGTTATGTCTAAATAAGGGTGTACACCCATCGTCTTTCGACTCCTTAACCATCCTCAAAACGAGCTGATTAAGTAAAGTCCACTAATCGAGGTCTCAAAAGAATTTTAGAGAAGGACGTTAGAAAAAACCGTGACTCATGGTCAGATAAGTGATGATGCATTAATGTGCAATTTAGAACCGCTTACAAGACTCCAATTGGATGTACTCCATACAAGTTAGTCTATGGAAAAGCGTGTCACTTACCAGTTGAGCTAGAACACAAAGCATATTAGGCTCTCAAGCATGCCAACTTCGACTTAAAAACCGCGGGCGATCATCGAAAGCTTCAGCTCAATGAACTCAGCGAACTTCGTGATCAAGCTTACGAGAACTCGCTAATCTACAAGGAGAAGACGAAGAAGTTACACGATTCCAAGATAAAGAACCGAATCTTCAATGTTGGTGATCAAGTCCTTCTTTTCAACTCCCGATTAAAGATTTTCTCCAGAAAGCTCAAGTCCCGATGGTCCGGACCTTTCATAATCTCCGAAGTTTATCCTTATGGCACTGCCAAGTTGTCTCATGCCGATGGTTCTAACTTCAAAGTCAACTGCCACCGTTTGAAGCATTACAATGGAGGGGATGCACCACCATTGGTTATCCCGAACCTCCAGACTTTCCCTAAGGACAACTAAATTCAAGGATCGAGTCGAGCTTGCGACTTGGTGATAAAAAACAAGCCGCTTCGTGGGAGTTCACCCCATGCTTATGGTGTATAGTCAAATTTATATACGTATTATATTAATCTCGTAAGAATTCTTTCCAAAATACTTCTCAACCAAGAGAAATATAAGGTAAAAATCTCACAAGAGAAAACACAATTTGTATATTTTTATCCGGGAAGTACTTTTCCTCGGGTCGTGTCCCAACGAAATCGTGAATTGAGAATTTAGGAATAATTCGGATTCGAGTTAAGAATGATAAAAGACTTTTGAATTGTTGATTACACTACAAAATTTAATAGCACAAACTAAAAACAATGAAATAGCACGAAATTTAAATGCACTAAACGTAATAAACGCGAGCTAAAACTGAAATTTAAAATCTAAAGCACGACTTTTAACAAATTTTATACCTAAAAATCACAAATTTAAAATGAAAATTTTAGGAAAAAGAATTAGAATTTTTTATGTATTTTTGAATTTTTTATGATTTTTATAAGAAAAAGTAATCACTAAAATCTATTTTAATTGCTAGAAAATACAAATTTAATGAGAAAAATATAGAAAAATGGTTTTTAGAAACTAATAAAGTGCAGAAATCAAATAGGACAAAAAGCCTCAATTTTTAAAAGCTAATTAACACCTAATTTGCAAAAATTAAAACTAAACCCTAATTTAATAAAACTATTTCCTAAAAATATAAAACTATTTTATTAATATAAGAAAGACAGGGTAGGAATTGACAGAAATGAAAGTAAAGGGTAGGCGGGCGAATATTTGCAAATTTACACTCTAGTTAAAACGGTTGCCCCTCAACTATGAAGAAAATACAAAACAGACCCTACGCTTATGCTTATTTTTGGCTTATTGAAAAAATGAGAATTAGCAAAAACTTAAAACTACAAACTTCTTAAAGAGCTTATTCTAATCAACTTTAATGAAAGCAATATGAACTTTTAACCACTATATAAGCTGGAAAATAAGCTGAATGTTTCCTGTTACAGAAAGTAGGGGTTTAGAAAGCTTTTTGGATTTTGGCTTATTATGAGCTTATTATTTGATGAAATTTAAGAACAAAAGAAGCTTATTGATGCTTAAGATGTGTATTAAAGGATTCTAAACTAAGATTAACCTAGTGTTAACAAAATTAGAAAGAAAATGAAGATGGAAAAGTGCAAGGTTTACTGAAACTGTTTTTAAGCTTTTTTCAAATAAGCTAGAAAGCTTATTTTTGAACTTTACAAGCTGAAATTTGGACAATCAGCTACACTAACTACCTTGAACTAACCTAGGTAAAAGGTTTTTACCAATTCAAACTAGAATTTTTTTAAACTTCAAAAGGAATTAATGGCTAAATATCAAACTGCTGCTATTTGTTGTTGCTGATAAGTTTTGTTGCTGGTGCAATTGGCAAGGCACTCAAATACAAGCTAAACTTTTAGAACTAACACTTCACTAAAATGATCCTAAGTGAACACAAAACAACCTTGAACTCTAAATTGCTTTTAAAATCCTAAAATCTAAAACTCTTATAGCTGAAATTTGCCCTGGTGCTGGTGAAGAGTTTTTACAAACTAAACTTTGGAATTCTACTATCTATCTTCTAAAACCTGTTTTAAACCTTGTTATATGTACTAACTCAACTTTATAAAAGATTGTGACAAAGTGAAGTTGACTTTTGAAGTCAAATACACTATAAACCAAACACTCCTTTATAAAAGCTGTCCAAACTAGATTGAGCTTAAAATCTATTTTAAACACTAAAACAGCTTAAACTTTTTAGCTACTTCTATTTAAAATGACCTACTTAAGCTTTTTAATCACTAAAAGTACTAGCTTATTTGTAGGAAATAAGCACTTACTCTATGAGCTTATACTATTACTAGTTATGACAGAATTAAACTAGTAAATTCTAACTTGATTTTAAACTAAGACAGAATATAACTAACACAACTTCAAGCTAATTAAGCTAAATGAATATGATTTAAGCTTTAGAGTTTAGAAAAATAAGCAATATGATATAAGCTATAAATGCTATAAAATGAGATTTAGAAAGAGTAACCTGAAATTGAAGAGTCTTCACACTTAAGCTATCCTAGTGAAGTAGCTTAAGTGTTCCTAAATGGCACCTTGCCTCTAAACCAGCTTAATAAGCTAAATGAGCTTATAAGAGCTTATTACTCCTTGTAGCTTCCAAAATTGAACACAAAACTCAAATGGACATGATTTGATGTAAAATGATTGTAAATGAGTAAATGAATGATTAAAACAGGTTTTTAAATGAATTTGAGCTTATGAACATGAATAAGCTCAAAAGAGCTTATTAAGAGCTTATTTGATGAAATCGACTTAAACTTGAACACAAATGATTAAGAAACGTGTAAACTGAATTGTATTGCACAAATGGAGAAGTACAAGCTGGAAAATAGAAAGTACAAGAGCTTAAAGCTTATTTAAAAAACTTGAAAGAAAAATTGCTTAAAATTGAAGGAAATACAACTTGAAAAATTAAAAACAGAAAAACAACCACTAAAAAATGAGACCTAAGTGCTCTATTTATAGAGGAATGGGGGAGAGGTGTGAAGAATTCTAGAATCATCCCTTAAATCTCGACCCTTGATCAATTGCGGGCTAATTATAGCCGTTTGATGAGATTAGTGAGGTGTCTTGGCCAATAGATGGATGCCACATGGGCGTTTATGATTGGAGAGGGTGTAAGAGCAGGGCTGGGTTTTATAGAGGAGCGGGGGTGGATTTCGCGAAGTTGGGTTGTTAGGGAGAGTTGGCGGGAAAATCGGTTGAAGGTTGTTAGTTGTTACATAACCGCGTCCTTTTCAGTTTTAAAACTATGAATAGATGTCTCTTACGATTGTCCCTTTCTTTCACTCCGCCCTTTTCAAGTGTAAAATAAAGGTTGAGAAAATGGCGGTTTGGACCCTTGTGGTTTCCATTAAGTTACGTTGGAAGGTCTTTAAGGTGGTTACGGTAGTGGGAGCTTCTTTTTCTTCCTTATAAAACACTTTTCCTCTTTGCAACTTTGTCTTGAATCTTTAAAACTTCAAATGCCTTTTAACTTAAACTGTCATAATGGTCCCTTGACTTATTTTGCCTTTGACTCCTTTGCTTGCTATGTCGGTTGATCCGGCTTTGATCTTTGGTTATTTCTTCACTCTTGTTCTTGTCTCTTTCGTTCCTTGTCGGTTTTTGACTGTTTTTGCTTCTTTTTGTCCTTTTAATCCTTTCCTGCACAATTGGACACAAAAGCACACTTTTTCTATTCTTTTGGCATTTTCTTGGCTTTATTTGGCAAAATCCCCCGGTACATTTACATAACAATTAAGCATTTATCAAAATTCCCACAAACTAAAGGATTGCCGTTCCTCACGCAATGTTAAGAATTACAGCTTTGTAAACTAGTAAGTGTCCAAAATCCCTGTTTTCACCTTTTTAATGAATTTACCTTTTTAACAACTTTCAACTTTCTTAGCGCAACATTTAATTCTTGAAACACATTAATGCCAATCATTACAACTTTGCAACTTTTAGGCTTCATTGAAATAGCTACTCCGCCGATTAATAGAGCACAAAAAGGAAAATTCGTCATCCTAGACTTTCACTAGACTAAAACAAAGCTAATAAACAAGATCCATTGTCATATAAGTCCAAATGGTTAAGCTCTTATACTTATGAGACTTGTGAAATTTTACCCCAGAGAATAAATTAAATGATTAAGATGGTGCACTCTTTTTAACTCAACCATAGACAACTATCTTCATAGTTTGAAATTCATCTAAGCCCTTTACAAATAAGCTTTATCTAAATGTTAATAAGCATAAGATAAATAAAAGCCTCACCTCAAAGCTTAAAAAGAGATAGGTAACCAAAACTTATAAATTGATCTTGAGAAAATGAATTTTAACCATTCTTTTTATTTTCCAATGTACTATAATTATTTTTTTCTGTTTTCAATAGGAATGTTTTTCTTAGTTCGAAACCCCACTTAGTCTTTCTACCCAAATAGGATTATCGCAACCAACAACCGTGTTCTTAGTTCGAACCCCCACTAAAATCCGCGCTAACGTTTGTGGTTTATCGCGACAACTCCCCTGAACACCTTTTCCTACTAAGCCTAGAATCCAAAGTCCCTTATTTTACAATCATCACCTAGGCCGCGCGCTCCCCTAGTGATGAATGACCTACAACTTATTCCAACGACGTAAGTTTTTAATGCCTTGAGTTGCGACTACTCCATCCCAGTCTTTCTCTCAAACAGATATACCAACATTAAAACTATATAATAAGCTTTTATTATTCTATTTTTTGCGAATGCTTCGATTGGCCAAAAAATAATGCTTTGCAATAAAAAAATGCTTCAATTGGCATTCTTTTTATAATTAGCCTTTTGATGATGGAAAAATTTCACTTTAGAAAATCAACTTATAAATTTAAACAAAAATGCTTACTTACATAGTAAAGATGAATTCTTTTCAAAATGTAAGAACTTTTCTAAAGACATTGGTTGACTAGCTAATTTAAAAAGAGCACGAATGATAAGTGAGTAAGAACTTATGGGTTTAAAAAGACACAAATCATTCATATAAGCTTTAGGCTTTTCCAATATACCTTGATTGCTAAGCAAATACACTATATTTAACTACATCATTTCTCGTTCTTTACATTTTAAAATCCAAAGCAAAATAGATTTGTGAAATCTTGGCCACTACAAAAGTAGGTTAAAGAACTAGCTAGGCCATTTTTCCCTCGTCGAAGTCAAAAATTACCTTCATCCTATTTTCTCACCACGGACTACCAAAGTGGTGTTTTATATTGCCAAAACGAAGCTTCTTTGTGAAGCTTTGCTTGTAAGCAAAAATTAAAATTTTCCACTTTTTTCCATCAAAAAGGTAATTCAAAAAAGATTCAAAACAAGGTTGCGTGAAGTGCAAGAGTCAATATCGGAGATATCCCTCCCCAAAACTAAAAATGAAACTTTGTCCTCGAAATTTTTAAAAAATAAGGGTCAAAAGGAATCTTTAACAAAAATTCTAAAGGTTATGCAAACGAATAGAGTTTAGGTATCGATAAAGACAAGGATAAGATATTTCCAATTTAGAAGAGAAGATTTGGAACCATGATGGAAATTGTGGGAATTGCTTTGTCCTTCCACAATATTTGAACCATGAAGCTTCCAAAATCCAGAAAACCTAGACAAAACAAACAACAAACAAGAGACGAAAAAGAACAAGTCTCCTCTCTTTTTACATTGTTAGCTCAAAACATCTCCTAAAAACGCGTAGTTTTGGTAACCATACAAGCTATACCTCCCCCGAATTGATTTGTCCATGGGGTAAGGCAAAGAAATAAAAAAAATGAAAAGAAAATAAAAGGATAAGCATGGGGTGCCTCCCACGAAGCGCTTGTTTATTATAGAGTCCCCTTCGCTTGACTCTTTCCCCAAACTAGGTTTTTATGGTGGATAATAGCAATGGTGAAGAAAATCTAAGAGGTGGAAACCTCCCCAAACTAAGGATGAAAGATATACTACATTTTTGATTCGGGTTCAACAAACTTTTTAGAAAAGATTTTCAAGAGAGAAAATGTGAACCCAAAAAATGCTTTGGTAACATTAAAGTCATGAAGTGGTGGGGTGGGGTCAAAAATCTTAAGAGTCAAAAAGAAGCTTAGATTGTGCTAACTCTCTTGAAACTCTATCCTTAAAAGCATCATTAACAAAAATACCCGGATTAAAAACTTTATCCCTTCACTCCCCGTGAGTATGAAACGGGTAAAACCATCGGATAGTGACAAATGGTAAAAATGTTCGGGTTGTGAGAACATTTAAATCATTGTTTTCTCCATTATTAAGCAAAACATCATTTTCACCTCCTCCCGGGTCAAAGGTTTCATCATCATTAGAAAAATTTAAGAATTCATCGACCATGGAAAGAAATTCCCTTTCAACTTGTGAAAGATTTTCCCCATAAGTATGTGAGTCATTAAACATGACCTCTACGGGCTCAACCTCGATAGGTAAAATATCGACCTTGGGAAGGGGAAAGAGAAACCATCTGTCAAAGTGGTTCCTCAAAGGAGGAATGGCGTCCCCTTCCCAGTCATCATCAGTATCATTTCCCGGAGGAATCATATCACAAGATATATCAAACTTCCTCCTTATTATCTTGAAAATCATTTTTCAACATTAAAACATCCGAGGGTAGAGTGTTTTCATTAAGCAAATAACATCTCGAAACACTTTAAATCTCTTTTCCCGTATCACGAAGTATCCTAATTTTCTCTGATTTGAAATAACCCTCAATTTGAAAGACATCTTTCTCCAACAGTAATGATTTCCTCATCGAGTTTCAAAAAATGGATTTGAAAAACAATTTAAATGTATCAAATTATTTTCCACTTTCGAACTTGACTTGTCATAACTTGATGAATTCCTTTGTTTTGTTCAAAAAGTACATTTTCAAAACCCTGTGAATTTAATTCCATTAAATTTCCTTATTAGAAATCTCACTTCCTTTTGCATCGTTGGAACTCTCTTTGGGAGAAGGATTAAGATCTCAACACTAATCTATTTTATTTCTCGTCTGACTCAGTTGAAGAGTTATGTTGATTTGGCTCATCCACCATTAAAAAGATCCGTAAGAGGGCACATCGGCAATGGTTTCGGAATTTGAATTCTTTTCATTTTTAAACTCATTTTGAAAATCTTCAATTACACCATTAGAAAGATTGTTAGACTCTCTTGGGATTGAGAAGGAATCTCGAACACTAGATTCGAATGAATCTTTTGATGTGTCAAAATGCACTTCTCCATTTGTTAAAGAGTTAAACGTTTCTAAATATCGGACATCGGTGTAATCGAATTGGTTGACAAACATTCATCTCTTGAAAAACAAAAGATTCACTTAAAGATTATTCAATTATTTTTCTCGGTAACCGTTTCTTTTGAATCCTCATTAATGGATGAAATCCTCCCCATTATCCATTGAACCATCATAGAAAAATATCTTGGGGTCTCTTCCTTTAAGGGAATGTTGCGTGTAATAGAGTATCAATTTCCCTTATTTCAATGTCCCCAATATCCAATGAAATGTTATCATAAATGAAGTAGGACTTAAAAATCCTTCACCCATTCCATCAAAACTTTTTGATAGACCCTCTCATCGTAATACTCATCGGGAATAACGTCTAGCTCTTCTTGGTTGGATAGGATACTTAACACTAGATTCCCGTGAATCTTTTTGTGTGTTAAGATGCTCATCCCCCCATTTTTAGAGAACTAACGGATTCCTCGGAAATTCTTTGCATTTCTCCTAAGGAAATTGTCTTACAAAACACTTTAAATCCTTTTAATGATGGATCAATACGAGATTGCCTCGAGCGAGTAGAAGCTTTAGGAAGAGAATTTTCGATTTTTAAACACTCTTTCTTTACTTCACTCTAAACTCCTCGGCCTCTTTTCTTTAGCGATCCGATTCTCTCTCTTCTATTTGCTTTTTAATCACAACTATCTACAAAATTCTTTAAATTATCAAGAATTCCTTAGGATTCTTTATCTTGTGCTTTCAACTTTTCTTCAAATTCATTGTCTCGTATATCAAAACATTCGTGATCCATGTGATAACCCTTCCACATGTCTCACAAATGGGATAAACCGATTTCCGCACCACAATTGATTACAACAATAGTCCTTTGTGAGAACACACAATACGAACAACAAACAACACGCGAATTATCTTGTAAATCATATGGTGTATTACCCTCACCATCATGACAAGAATAATCCGACAAGTGTGGAGGTGTGGTATAAAGATTAGGAGAATAATTGTTAGCACTTGAATAAGTACTACAATTGAAGCAATCTCCATTAACAAGGTTTGAATCACACCTCCACAATGTAAGATAAGAATAAGTCGAACAAAACGGGCAATGCGGAATCCGTTTGTCCATCCGCATTGAAAAACAAGATAAACCGTATTGACATAAGAAAGAATCAAAATTTAGAGGGATTGAGAAGAAGAATTATATGGATAAGAAGATAACGAAGAATATTTTTGGATTTTATATATTTTTCAATTTTTATAATTTTTTTTATTTATTAAGGGCCTAAAATTCTAAGAATGAAAAAAAAAATCGAGAAAGAACTCAAGCCAAAAGACTACTCACGTCACGGTAGCTCTCTAACCAACTAACTCACAAAGAAGAGCGGAGAAAAGGGTAAGAGCGCGGCTCTTTTAGAATAACCCTTTGTCCCTTGAGGCGATCCGAAGACCCGGCCTGCCTACTCTCTTTAATGAAATAAGCCACAAAGTGAGCCGTACCTAGTGAATATCAAAAATGGATGTTTTGATAATTTTCTTGCGAGATATTATGATAATCACTCATATTTAGAGTATATATTATTGTTGATTCTTTAAAGAAATGGTTTTTATATTTTTGGATTTATTAATTATTTATTATTTTTATTATAATAGAAAGAAAATTTTTTAATACTTTTAGTATTTTGATTTTTTTTTATTTGTGTTTTTGATTATATAGCAAGATATAACTTTCCTCCCGGGGAAAGGATCTTCAAAACTCTACTTCAACGAATATTCTTCAATAATCGTTCACGACTTCCCCGGCAACGGCGCCAAAATTTGGTGTAGTCAAATTTATATACGTATAGTATTATTAATCTCGTAAGAATTCTTTTCCAAAATACTTCTCAAACAAGAGAAATTTTAAGGTCAAAATCTCCACAAGAGGAAAACACAATTTGTATATTTTTTATCCGGGAAGTACTTTTCCTCGGGTCGTGTCCCAACGAAATCGTGAATTGAGAATTTGGAATAATTCGGATTCGAGTTTAGAATAATAAAGGATTTTTGAACTTTGATTATACTACAAAATATAATAGCACAAACTAAAAACAATGAAATAGCACGAAATTTAAATGCACAAAACTATAAAAACGCAGCTAACACGAAATATTAAAATCTAAAGCCACGAACTTTTAACAATTTTAGACCTAAAAATCACAAATTTAAAATAAAAATTTTTAGGAAAAAGAATCTGGAAATTTTTAACATTTTTGAATTTTTATGAATTTCCTAAAGTTTATGAATTAATCAAAAATAAACTTTTCTAAAAATATCACCTAAAATTATACTTTTATTTTTCAAAATACTAATTTAAAAGAAAAAGTATTTCAAAAGAATTTTAATTTTCAAACTATCTTTTCATGTTTTATGAATCTTTATAAGAAAAAGGAATTAACTAAAATCTATTTTAATTTCTAGAAAATACTAATTTAATTGGAAAAATTTAGAAAAATGGTTTTAAACTACTTAACTGGTGCAGAAAATCAATGAAACAAAAAGCCCTAAATTTTATGACCTAATTATGCCCTAATTTTTATCAATTAAACTATAAACCCTAATTTTAATAATACTAAAAACTAAAATTTAAAACTATTTATTAATATAAGAAAGACAGGGTATAAACTGTAAGTAAGGAAAGTAAAGGGTAGGCGGGCTAATATTTGCAAATTTACACTCTAGTTAAAACGGTTGCCCCTCAACTATGAAGAAAATACAAAACAGACCCTACGCTTATGGCTTATTTTTGGCTTATTGAAAATTGAGATTCAGCAAAAACTTAAAACTACAATCTTGAAGAGGAGCTTATTCTAATCAACTTTAATAAAAGCAATATGAACTTTTAACCACAATAACTGAAAATAAGCTGAATGTTCATTTACAGAAACTAGGGTTTAGAAACTTCTTGGATTTTGTCATTTATAGAGCTTAATATTGATGAAATTTAAGAACAAAAGAAGCTTATTGATGCTTAAGATATGTATTAAAGGATTCTAAACTAAAATTAACCTAGTGTTAACAAAATTAGAAAGAAAATTAAGATGGAAAAGTGCAAGGTTTACTGAAACTGTTTTTAAGCTTTTTTCAAATAAGCTAGAAAGCTTACTTTTGAACTTTACAAGCTGAAATTTGGACAATCAGCTACACTAACTACCTTGAACTAACCTAGGTAAAAGGTTTTTACCAATTCAAACTAGAATTTTTTTAAACTTCAAAAGGAATTAATGGCTAAATATCAAACTGCTGCTATTTGTTGTTGCTGATAAGTTTTGTTGCTGGTGCAATTGGCAAGGCACTCAAATACAAGCTAAACTTTTAGAACTAACACTTCACTAAAATGATCCTAAGTGAACACAAAACAACCTTGAACTCTAAATTGCTTTTAAAATCCTAAAATCTAAAACTCTTATAGCTGAAATTTGCCCTGGTGCTGGTGAAGAGTTTTTAAACTCTAAACTTTGGAATTCTAAAAACTAACTTCTAAAATTTGTTTAAAACTTTGTTATACAACCTAACTCAACTATATAAATGGTTTTGACACAATGATATTGACTTTTTAGGTCACATTCACTATAAACCAAACACTCCTTAATCTTGACAGTCAAAACTAGAAAGAGCTTAAAACCTTTTTATAAGCTAAAACTCTTAAATCCTTTTATCTACTCCTACTCAATATAACCTAATAAAAAAAATGACCTACTTAGCTTTTTAATCCACTAAAAGTACTAGCCTTTTTTGTAGAAATAACACTTACTCCTATGAGCTTATACTATACTAGTATGACAATAAACTAGTAAATTCTACACATTGAATTTAAACTAAAGACAGAATATAACTTAACCACAACTTCAAGCTAATTAAGCTAAATGAATATGATTTAAGCTTTAGAGTTTAGAAAAATAAGCAATATGATATAAGCTATAAATGCTATAAAATGAGATTTAGAAAGAGTAACCTGAAATTGAAGAGTCTTCACACTTAAGCTATCCTAGTGAAGTAGCTTAAGTGTTCCTAAATGGCACCTTGCCTCTAAACCAGCTTAATAAGCTAAATGAGCTTATAAGAGCTTATTACTCCTTGTAGCTTCCAAAATTGAACACAAAGCACTCAAGTGATCATTATTTGAATGTAATTTGATAAATTTGAGTAAATGAATGCTTAAAAACAGAATTTGACTAAAGTTGAGCTTATAGAAAGCAATAAGTTCAAACGAGCTTATTAAGAGCTTATTTGCTAAATTCGACTTCAAATTGAAATCAAAGAACACAAAAAGCTTGTAGACTGAATGAGATTACTGAAATGATTGGAGTACAAGTTTTAGAATGATAGTACAAGAGTTTAAAGCTATTGAGAAAGCTTGAAAATAAAATTGCTTAAAAACGGGAAATTACAAAGTAAAATTTTGAAACAAAAAACAACAACTGAAAAAAATGAATCCTAACACTCTATTTATAGAGAATTGGTGAAGAGAGGTGAGGGATTCTAGAATCATCCCTTACAATCACAACCGTTGATCATTTGCGAGCAAATATAAGCCGTTTGATGAGATTAGTGAGGTGTCCTGGCCAATTATGTTATGCCACGTGGTCGTTTTTGATTGGAGAGGGATTTAGAAACGGATTCAAGAGCTTTATAGGAGCGGGGGTGTGGGATTTTCGAAGTTGGGTTTGTGTGTAAAAAACGCGGGAAAATTGGTTAGGCGGTTAGGCTGTTATAACAAACGCATTTGTTTGTTTAAATCTTTGGAAGATTGTCACTTTTGGTCCTCGTAATTTCACCCGCCCCTTTCTAGCTATAAAGCAAGTTTCAAAGTGGCAGAATCAGTCCTTGTGTTTTCCTCTTCTTTTTTTCTTCTTTTATAAATCACTTTTCCACTTTTGGCAATTTTGGTCCTTTGAACTCTAAAACTTCAAATAAGCCTTTGAACTTTGAAAGCTTGTCATAATTGGTCCTTGGCTTCATTATGTTGGCCTTTGACTTCCTCTCTTGCTGTGTCGGGCTGATCCGGCTTTTGATTTCTGGCTGTTTCTTCACTCTTTTTCTTGTCTCTTTCGTTCTTTGTCGGTTTTTGATCGTTTTTGCTTCTTTTTGTCCTTTCAATCCTTTCCTGCACAATTAGACACAAAAGCACATTTTTTCTATTCTTTTGGCATTTTTATGGCTTTTATTTGGCAAAATCCCGGGTAATTTAATATACAATTTAGCAAATATCACACCTCTTGAGAAGGAGATCCTCATCTTTCCTAGCTATCTTGTCAATTGCTGGAGAATAAGGAAGATCGACTGACGTTAAGTCAATCAAACGCATCAACCCCCTGGAATCGTCTTTGCTGCTAATCAATCAACAAATGTCTCAGTGGTAACCATCATATACAGTCTTCGGCTTTCACAAGCTCAAATCTTTGGGTAATGTACAATAAGAGAATGTTGATTAGGCATAACTTCTGTAGAGGACTTCATTTTCAAGATTGAAACAAAAATGACGCAGAAAGGGCAATGCGATGTACATCTCCGTTTACAACCAAGTTAGTCGTACAACTTTGTCATGGAAAAGAATCCATCAATTTCCTAGAAAAAAAAAACAAGGTCAATTGGCACTATGCCATAATGCCCAATGTTCACTACAATCAATGTCACTCAAGGAAAGAATCACTCAGTTGTACGGGGCATCTTGCCAGTGGCATAACCAAGAGGACATCCGCTAACTCTGAATCAACAAAGAAGGTATTATGCTAGGGCTTCAGGAACAATTCCTCCTAAGACAAAAGGAAGCAAGAAGAAAGCTAATACAGATATAATCACTCAACAGAAGCCTCCCACTGCCCCCAAGGAAAAGAAGTCTGGAAAAGGAAAACAGAAGACTACAGAGTTGGAGACTATCTCTGAGGCTGATTTGACAGAGGCTGAGCAACTCAAAATAATCACAAAAAGAAGCCGTCAAGAAACTCACAGCTCTCATGCCATGTCTGGTTGCTGATGGAGGAACTAGGTTTACACCAGGGTTCCGAGCACCTGATTAACTCAAGGTTATACTCTTTGGAAATCAAGTGACGATGATCAAGTTGATGAGCAAGCTCAAGATGATGAAGATGCAGATAAAAATGACGTTAATGAGACTACTCAGGATGATGAAGATGATGATGACCATGACGATGATGAGAAAGTTCAAGATGATGATGAACATACATATATGAGACAGTTCAAGAAAGAATGATGAAGAAGAACAGGACTGAATCAGATTGATGATGGTGATGATTTTGTCCATCCAAAGCTTCACAACGCATGATGATGATATAAAACATAAAGATACCTGTGAAGATGATATCTCTAATTCATCACCATGACGAAGATAGTGACAATGAAGTTGAAGTGCAATGTTAAGAGTAGCAAAGACAACATGAAGATGCAACTTATGAAGAGGATCAAGGAAATGAGGCATCGAAATACCCATACCGATCTTGAAGTGAAGAGATGATGTAATGACAGATGTTTATTATTACCCCAGTTCAAGCAACCCAGGAAATTGAGACCACTCATGTGACCCTAACACCGGTAAAATCCTGATGGTCAACAACAAGCTCGTCCTGTATCATCTGGATTCATCTCCCAACAGGCTGAATCCAAAACCAAGATACGTTGTAGATGATATTTTGGACTAACATACTGAAGCCACCTCTCTCATGATACTCCCATAACAAGCCATCATTGAGCCAACTTCTTTGCACAAATCATTCGCCCTCCAACACCGTATACCACCTCGACTTCAAACCTCACAACCACCAATTCTGACACCGTCTACTACTACAACTCCTGCTACAGCATCTCCTAACCTTGCATCATTGTATTGGCTTTGATTACGAAGACTGAAAGCGTTAGAAGACAACTCTCAAACTCAGACCAAACAAATCAATATGCCTGAAGCACTCCTCACTCCATTCCAACAGTGTTGATCAATATCTAAGGCGAATAAAATGCAGGAAGCAGTGGACTTGCAGTCCAATTGAAGTATGAACAGAATTCCGAGAAGAGTCTTCTACTGACAAATCAACAATTCCTTGATTCATTGATACGGAATGAAGAAAATCATCAAGGAACAATCATAAGGAAGTCCTAAAATTATTCCAAAAAATTGAGAACTTAGTAACCATAACTTGAGTCTGAGGTTCTCTGGTGCATCATCAAAGGAAGCCAACACACTCATGCTGTACCTGCAAATCTTCAGAACAAGAGCTAAAAAAGATCTTAATTGACAAGAATGGAAGCTAACAACTCTCTAACAGGTCAGACATATCAAAGACCTAGCTCTACAAGTATTAGTTGATGCGTATTAAGTCAACAAAATCTTGTTATATAACAAAGCGATACGGAGTCACAATTAAAACCTAGAATGTGCAGATGATGATCAAGAACCCTCTCGCTGGAACAACCGGGGGTCCAAAAGATGAAAGGTCAGAAAAAACCCGCTTCTACTAGTGCTCCAAGTGAAAAGACAACCAAGACAGCAGGAAAGACTACCAGTACAGGATCTAAGACTCACAAGAAATCTGCTAGCCAATCTGCTCCGGTAGAGGAAGCTATGCAATCTACAGATGTCTTTGAAGGACCTACACACCAGGAGTTTGAAACAGGGCGTCCCATGATGAACAAGCAGAAGAAGAGGCCTACATCTCCTGAACTGGTTTTCAACAAACCCTACAAGACTACCTTCTCTGATCATGCATGAATAAGTCTGTCTTAGAGCCGATTCATGAATCTTCCAACTTGGCATTATCAATCTGGGGCACAATAAGACCCTCTGAGAGTCCATCGATGAACGTATAACTAATACAATAAGGTAAAACTGCCGACTCTACATTTGACTTCTCCGCTTTTGTGATGAATCGGCTAAATGTTCAAACTCTAACGCCTGAATTGCTACATCTAACATTTGAGTGAAGAAAGGCACTTGCAAGAGTTTAGAACTGAACTTAGAATATTTTGTGTAGGAAGTCTACAAAGCCACAACCGAAAAATTGGATGGATCAACCCTGAAGGTCGCCATATCCTCATGATTTCTGCGACAAAAAAACCACTACCGGTAGTTCCAAATTTCTCAGTCGTCATTTTTATAAACCATTTCCATCTCTTCATCAATAACGACCTGAGTACCTACGTGGTGTGTGGTCAAGGCCGGAGTGACTCTACTTCGTTACAAGACTACGGCTCAGATTACGGGCTTATCAAATGGATTAGGAAGACTTAGTGCCTAACTCAATTGTATCAAATACGACAAATTGCCCTCTGGGGAATCTCGCATTGGGGTAAAAAAGCGAACGACAAGTTTTATGCATTTGCGACCTCTAATGGATCAGCTCGAGACATCATATCAAAATGACGGATTATTTACTTCACAAAGGTTTGAAATAGTCAATGGCAAGATTTAAGCATCTTGACTTGGATGTACAGTATTGGAAAGGGATGATGATGTTCTATACAAGTTCAAAGAAGGCGATTTCCCACAAGACTAAGAAATTCAAGACATTGAAGATATGATGCTTCTTCTCGTGCAAGAAATGACAAAATCCAACTTGAAGGAACGTATTAGAGCATTGAATTCTCCTTAAGAATTGTTTACAAGAAGCGTTTCATCCAAGTCGTGTGGAGATCTTCCAACGTGGGGGTTGAAGCAACATAAAGAAACTCAACATCACAAAGCCTGACACGTACAGATCCAATCTGAGAAGACAAGACGCTTATACACCATACTCAGATCCAAGAGGATTCATCTACGAGAACAAAGACAAGAAGAACAGATTGATGCGCATTGACGAACTACATACAAGTTCAGCGATGTACTCTAGATGGCGTTACGTACTGCGTCTAAAATGATCGCCTCAAGGGTAATAAACGGAGTATTTTGCCACAGACTTTTTTGAGCCAACGCGTGAAAAAGCAAACGCAAGAGCTATGATCCAGGCGATTGAAAAGAGCTAAAGACAAGAGATAATGTGAGATATTGGTAGACATTTGTCGTTGGACGACCATACGGGGTACCTAAACGGCATCTTACAAAGGACCATATGATTTTATCATAATGTTGTTCTCAGCTTAAAAAAAGGTCAATCCTCATAAATACAACTTACTTAGGTGAATATGTCATTAATAAGTGGAGACTTTTTTGTGAATAAAAAGATGTCTCGAGTACAAATTTTCAAGAATTATCTCATAAATTCAAATTTTCAAATAATTGTACTCTGGCATATCTTATAAACCCTCAAGAAGTTATGGGGGATCAATAAACATGTTCCAATCTGCTATCATATCTCATTTTATCCCCGAACGGTTAATCAATTGATATCCAAAATATCATTTTGGATAAGGGGAGAAAATGTGATTAACCTGGACTTAATAAATACTGACAGAAGTGATCAAAAAAATACTCAAATGCACTCAACATACCTAGCATGTAGTACGAAATATTACGATCACATGTTAAGGTGGAGCTTTTTAGTGATGATGAAAAACTATCAAAGTGTAAATATATTGATATTTATATCAAATACTTTGATTGAAATTTTCAAGGTTTTTGGAAGGATTGTGATGAAATACCCAAAAGACTGACCATGTTCTTAAATTTATGAAGTTATAAGGCGGTTAGCTTAGGTTTTTCAGATCCTATGATCCCAGCCAAACCGGAGGGTATCTACCTCAGAGATATCCACTAGTTTATGTAGATTGTACCTTAAGTATTGATTAAAAAGGAGAAAAAGTGAGAATAGGAATAATGCCGACTGAGATTGAGCTAACACTGGAACAACCCAACAAGGTGTTAGATATGAAGTTCTCGATATTGCATTGAAGGGGTTGAAGAATGAAAAAGAAATGTAAGGATAAAGGGTGAAAATAAAGAAGCCCTCCATACACTTAGGCAGAAACCGGGTCAATACATATGCTGTCAGAAACACTCAGTGTTGTCTGACATTGAAGACAGTCATGGACCCAGTGACGCTATGCACAACCCCTCCCAGCTACTCAAAGTCAGAAAGACTTTGTTTCAAAACTCACGGAGAATACAACTCATTTCTATTACTCTCCGCACATCCGATTAGTAATATTGAAAAGGTGGCACTCAGCTCCAGCCTCCGATCACTAAAATCAAAGTGCACTATTGAGTCTAGAGCCAAAAGAGATCATCCATAAATCTCATTAGGACACTTGTCAAATTCTTCTTGCTAAATCACACAATGTGAATTACAAGACATTTTTTAAGAGTCCTTCGCATTATCCTTGTGATTTTGCCAGAACATCAGAGTGAATTTATTCACAATGAAGATGGAAATCCTGCTTGAGTCAACATCAAACAAGCTCATGGTAGGTAACTTGTCGATTCTTTAAAGAACAAACTTGTGACAGACATGGAAAGAAACGATGGTGCGATTCTATAAGAATCAAACTTGTTCCAGGAAATGGATCAACGGTTGTTAATGAATTTTTGAAATGATAAACACTCTCGGTGTGTCACAAAAACAATTTTGTAAGTGATACACCGATTGATTTTCAAATCAATTTTCTATATCAATCGGTGAGATAGTAACTCACTGGTTCACTCTTATCGTGCTGTCTGCTTTGAGACGTTCCGATAATGAGAACATGCTGAGTACGATGAATCTAATACTTATGTGTTAGAAAGATTCAATACTTCAGCTGGAAATCCTGTCAAGAAGATTCTTCTTAAATTGAATCTATCTGATCACAAGTCGATCCTCACGGATCCGAAGGTTTCTCCACCAACCTGGCGAATGACAAAGCCATATTCGTCCCCCTGCTTTATTGCTAACTGTTTTATGCAGGCTATGTAAAATGGTGGTGGAGGTTCCTGATTCCAGCTGGCTCACAAGATCCATAACCACATGCTCATACCCGACCGACAAACATAAAGTCATCATGAAAGCTCAAGTACATGTTTCAGACTTCCGACTACTCAAGATACAACACATCTTTCTAGAAGTGTTCAATGTTTAAGTTAAAAGAATTCAAGAAAGATGCAACATAAAGCTTTCAAGAATGGTATAGCATGTTCTCGGTCCAGAAGTCCAAGCTACAAGAGGCAAAGATAACAAGATGGCGTAGAGATTGTGCTTGGTTATGATCTCAAGATGCTCAAGATCACAATGTCCAAATACAAGTTCAAGGAAACAACTCCAATCCAAGAAGTCAATGGGCGAACACCACAACATTTCACAAGAGAAAGTCCAAGAGTATCGAGCTAAGACGAAGGATAAACATAGTAGCTAGTTTATACAGTTTGTAAATGGAGCTGACCTCCCTTATGGGGAGATTTTTGGAAACACAAAAAGTGTCGGTCACTTCCAAGTCGTAACAAGTCTTAGCTCGTAGTTAGAATCAGGATTAGATTAGTAATCTAGTCTGGCCCAAGGCCCATGGGTGGCCCAACTCTAAGCCCCCCCCCAACACGCCCATAGCCGGCCATGTAGTATTTATACCCCTCCTCCTAGTCTTGGAGGGGGTTGGTTATTCCATTTTTCCATACACTTCATTAATACATTCATCCATTTTCCATCCAAGTTTTCTCTAACATCCCAACCCACATTTCACTCTTGTTCTTGCTTGATCTTAAGATTACTAGTATTCTTCACCATGCTAAGTGCGTGCAATGCCGAGAAGTAAGTATGATGCAAAATATGATATGGCAAAATGATGTATAAAATAACTATGGCAATATGATACATAATTTTCACTTTTATATATATATATATATATATATATATATATATATATATATATATATATATATATATAATATGCTATTATTATTAGATATATATGTAAGCATGTAAGAACACGTAGGATCACATACTGGTTATAGACCAGACCTAGTATAAGCTACCTGGTTCACTATAATCTTGGCTCTGGATACCAATCTATCACACCCCCAAACAGGGCCTGGACGGAAACACGTGTTCGGGGGGTGTGACATCATAATATACATCGCACAAGATCAAGTAAACGACCACTATATGGACGTTTGATAAAACATAACTCGTTGCTTTGATTAAAAACAAAAATAAGTCTTACAATATTCTTAACATAAATGAAATAGTTTTAGCGGAAGCTTAAGACAAATGCAGTGGAACCATAACATGTTTTTAAGACAACAAGTATTTAAGATAAATATTCTTGAAAGACACCCGGAAATGCATGCAACATCAAATAGCACCTCAAGAATAATCGAGCTAAGCACCTGAGAAAACATGCTTAAAACAGTCAACATAAAGTTGGTGAATTCATAGGTTTGAATTTAGTATTAAGAGTGGACCACAAGCTCACAGCACACATGTGACAGTTATAACAGATACAACTACACATAAAAAGTATTTACTAATTTCCTATAGCTCATGACAACCGCGCTCAATTTAAAGTAGCATATAATGTATCCGATCCAACGTTTAGCAAGATAACCACGCCACTAGCGGTATCGACTAACAAGATCACTTAGTGAAATCCGACATGGTATATATCCGTTTGTTCGTGTCTCCCGAATCTAGTAAGCGCTACTTACCCGGATAGGGATAATCAGTCCCAATAGATCTATTTACAACATTCGCGCTCACTTAACCAGTACGGTCGGTTAAGAAATTAACGGTTCATGATAGTTTGGGCATTAGTGGTCTATTCGCAACTTAAGCAACACGTAATCAGGAAAAGGTAACGTAAAGTAACTGTGTCCATAGTTTAAAAACAAGCAATGTTTCTCACCCCAAACTAGTAAAGTAGAAATAGTAAAATGTGGGGCTATGAACTCACCTTAAGCAAATGGTGAGATAATAATCAATGAAGAGATATAATGCCAAGAGGTCCTACTTGCGACCTAAATCAATGACGCATCTTAGAAAGACGGAAAGTATACGAAACTTGTACGAATCATTTATAAGAGAAAAAGTCATCCATTTATGTTTGTGCTTTGGCTTAATTAACGAAACGTGACTAAATAAATTTATAGAGTTTTTCGTTAAGTTTCAGCATTTAACCAAAAATTGCCATTTTTAGTAAGTTTCTATTTTAGGAAAGTTTTTAGTTTCGGGACGCTAAAACCGTCCCCTATATTTGCTCAATCCATATTTCTATAAACACACTAGAGAACCCTAAACGTTTAACTTCCATGTCTACCTTACGAATATTCACTAAACTTACTATTTTTAGAAACCTTAATGCTTTCCTTAAAATATGTTAACGACATTTCTAATGATCCTAATTAATATATATGTGATACTATATGTTTCGCTAATGTTTTAAAAGCTCAAATCATCCCGAAAGCGTTCGAAAACCCATTTTACTATTCACATCAGCACCTACATTAACGTAATATTTGGTTTGATGTAATGAAAGTTGGAATGAAAATGGTTATTACGATTGAATGGAAAAATCTTGTTTGTTTACAATTATACAATGTAATGCTTCATTACAATGGATGACTCATTACATCAAAAACTACCATTTTTATTCCATAGGGGCCCCTCCTTTTTTTCATTACCTCCGTAATGTAATCAAAATTACATAAAAGTCCACCATTAACTAACCACATTAAATACACTTCTTATTAACTATGGACATTTTAGTCTTTTTCTTATCGATTGCATTACGTCCTATCATACCAACCAAACATTATTAATAAGGGTAATGAATTATTACATTACATCATTTATTCCATTACGTCGCTTATTCCATTCATTTAATATTTTATTTCATCCTACCAAACGAACCCTAACTATTTTGCCAAAAAATGTTTCAAGTTTCATTTGGCTATAACTTGGCCGTTTTAAGTCTAGTTTTAATGTGCGATATATGAAAGTCTATCTACTCGAAACGAGCTATCCAAAAACCACCTTCTCGCCTAATGAAAACATTCTTAAGTGTCTGAAAACCCAAAAATAAAAATGGATCAGCAACATCATTTTTCGTAAATGCTTCTAAAAATCACACCAAACTTCACAATAGTGGCTAATCTATCCTAATCTCCATTCACAACTATTCCACAACAAAACCACGCTTAATCTAGTCTAATCTCATCCCCATCAATCTTTCAACACACTAATCACTTCACTTAAACCCTAAACACAATATTTGCATAAAAGATTTATAAAAGTTTCCTTGTTTAACATACCTATTTCATTTCTTTTGAAAAATTAACACAAACACCATAGGACTTTATAGATCTATGCAAGAACATAAGTAAATATTGAATGAAAGTAGAATTGAAAGTATAAGTTTCAAAGTAAGCTTACAAGATGAAGAATAAGCATAAGAAATATAAGAAATGATGATGGAAGACTTGGAGCTTGAAAAACCCCAAATAATAATCAAACCCTAATTTGTAGATCTTGAAATAAACCCTTGAATCAATGAACCAATACTTGTAACCACCCTAGATAACCTTAGAAATGATCCTAGTATGCTTGAATATTAAAGGAAATAAAAGAAACTCAAACCTTAATAAGGGGTGTTTGAGCCGTGAGCTTCAAGAAGAAAAGAGGGAGAGAAAGAAATTTTAGGAGACTTGGAGATGATATGAAACCCTAAGTGTGGATATATTGTTGTATTTATAAGGAGTTAGCTAGGGTTATAAGATATTATAGGAACCATAGCCAAGCAAAATTTGAACCATCTCACACCATGGTCCTTGTGGTTCGGTTAGATGCAAGCAAAGAGGGGAGACCACACCATTTTTCTAGCAAAGGTCCAAGTAATGAGTCTTGCTTTTAAAAATTTAAGTCAAAGGGAAGCATGTGACTAAGAGATCACATGTTTATGTCTAGCTTAAGGTTTTATGCATGAGAATGACCTTCTCATGTGTCACTATCATACACATGCATGGGACTTTCAAAATAAGATGCTCTTGAATTAATTTAGGACTCAAAGTGTTTTGCTTTGGGGTTTAGGCATCCAAATTTGTCCAAGAGGGGGAGGGTGAACAAAATTTTGATGTTATAATACATAACGAATGATAACTCGATTTTACATGCAAAGTTGGTAGGTTTTCGGGTCTCCGTTTGACGTAGAATGATAAAACCGTAAAGCGTACGTGAAAAATGTAAAAAGCATAAACGAAAGTGAACGTGACCTACGTAACACTTTAATATGATAAAGTAATGTATATATTATGTAACTAATCGAAGTCTAAAGCCGGAATGCGTCAGATGACGTTTTTTTCAGATTTACGCGGGTTAACTTCCCGATTTTACGTCAATTTCAATTGAAACGGATAAAATTCAAAATAATGATCGAAATGTTTAAAATATTGACCTTTAATTTACAGGGTGTGACAACTAAGCTACTCGAACCCATTCCTGAACCACACCAAGTACAATAGTATGATAATAATGTTATTTCTGCGGTTTCTAGTGTGGAGCAAAGTGGGGGAATAGTAGATCAAAATCCTGCTACTAGTGAGGAAATAAGTGCTTTATATTATTAATTATATAATAATTTAGCCATTGAAGTTGAGAAAGTCAACATGGTCAATCTCAAAATGAAAGAAACAAATGCTAGATTGAATACCGAGCTTGCTAGATATAAAAATCAAGAAAAGTGTTTTGAAATCAATCAAGAAAAATATGACAAACTTTAAAGGTGTTATCAAAAGTCTGTTTATTAAGAGCAATGTCTTACTAAAAAATAAATGCACTTCACTTAAGTTCTGCTAAAACGATAACGAATTTGAATAAGGAAATTGCAAATTTAAATAACCAACTTTCAAAAGAAAAATTAATTGTTTCTTCTCTTTAAGAAGAAAAGAAAAAGTTGAAGTCTGATTTCAAAATACGCGAAGACGAGCTTCTTGATAAACAAATTCAACTTAAGAATAAGATAAAAGAATTAGATAACATTTTGGTAAAAATGGGTCAATCGATTCAAACGATGCACATGCTTTTACCTAAGCCAGACTCGTTTTACCACACCTAATAGAAAATGGCTTTAGGTTATCAGAATCCTTTTTATCTCAAGCAAGCTCAGCAAAAACAACAGAGTTTGTATAATAGCAAAGTTCTATTAGTAAAGCATGATCCTCCTGCTGTGTATGATTAGAGGAGACACTGCAACTTGCTCAAGAGAGTCGCTTAAAAATTAAACAATTGAACAAAGAAATAAAACCATCAAATTATGCAAAGATTGATCAACTTTCAGGGGTGTTTGTTTCTCAAAATGCCAAGTCACGTGAAGAGTTGTATTTTTCAAATACTTCCAAAACGGCCATTGTTTCAAAATCAATTTCAATACCAAATGAAGAGTTTTCGGACGATACTTCTCAAAGTGTTGCACGCAAATTTCTAAATGAGTTAAAAAGCACCATTGTGACTCTTCAATTTATTGTAAAACAAAAAAATGACATTAGATATACACAATTGGTCGTCTACGGCTCATCAAGAGATTCACAAAATTGTAAAAGATAAAAATTTTCCTATCGTCAACCAAGTTGATGCTAGACTTCAAAATTTCGAAATACAATTTTTGAAAGAAGCAACTAAATTTGTTCGAGACTTCAAATCTCTTGCAAAAGAAGCTAATGAATCTCTTGCTAAGCACAAGGCTTTGGAATTTGAAATTGAGCGTCTCTTGAGAGCAGTTGTCATTCAGGATATTATGTCTATTATGCAAAGTAATTTGTTATAGAGACATCTAATCTCCAAACTGAGCTTGATCGTACGAAAGAAAAACTTAAAAATTGCATTATTAAAAAGGAAAAAGAATATGCTGTTCTTTTGAGTAATTGGCACAAAATGTGAAGAATGCAAATATGACAAGATTTCGTATGATGAAGCTTATAATGATATGCAACAAAAGATCGAATGGTTGCAAGCTCAGTTAGGAGATCTCAAGGGTAAGAGTAAGGATACTCCATGTGAATCAGATACCCTTGATTCTTTGTCTCAGAAACTAGAGAATGAGAACGTGGAATTAGAGTTTCAGGTTTTGAATTATGCTAAAGAAAATGCTCATCTTAAGACCACATACAAGAACCTGTTTGACTCTATCAATGTGACGTGGGCTCAAACCAAAACCATAACCGACTCTTTGCAACAAAAGTTACATGACGCGGGCTCAAACCAAAACCATAACTGACTCTAAGAGCCCAGTTATTTGATAAGGTTTCTGAATAAAAGGACATCACCAAAGGTACGAGTGTGAATACTAAGTTTGCAAATCAATCAACCGAGAGGAAACCGTCTTTGCAATCTTTAAGAAACAATTTTGTTGTGAGACAACCAAATGCATTTCAATTTGAACGTCAAAATTTTTCAAAAACTCGGGTTCCTCCAAAGGTTGTTGAGATGATTGATTTGTCAAACCCAGTTACTACAAACTCGGTACCTATTACCAAAGAATCAAAAGTTGGGAAAAATGATAATGTGATTGCCCCAGGAATGTTTAGGATTAATCTATTTAAGATTTCTAGGGAAGACAAATTTGTGCCTATCAACCAAGCTAAAGCAAGCGTTAGGACAAATCCGATCACTGTTTCACAACCTCATGTTATCACTAAGAAACATGTCCTTTCTGACTCAAATGGTTTGTCTTCTACCAGAGTAGACAACACTGCTAAGACCAGAAGGCCACAGCCTAGGAGCAATACAAAGAATGATAGGGTCCCTTCTGCGTCTAAGAGTAGTTGCATTAAGAATAAAGAAGTTGAAGTAGAAGAACACCATAGGAATTTACTGCTTTCTAAGAATAAGAAACATATGTCATCTGAATGTAATATCGTTAAGCTTGCTATTCGGAATGATAGATCTGAAGTTATATGTGTTATGTGTAAGCAATGTTTAATTACTTCTAATCATGATGTTTATGTGCTTAATTATATGAATGGCATGAATTCTCGTGTGAATAACTTATATGCTAATGTTTCAAAAACTAAAAATCAAAAGAAACATAAGCCAATGGTCTCGAAACCTAAGAAGGTAGGGTCCAAAGAAATACTTGCTTCACCTAAGCCTAGGAAACCTAAACTTTGCCTTAGTATCCACCTACAAGAAGAATGTTTAGCCCACTCCTCTTAAAGGAAAAATACTTGAATCCAGAGAATACAGAAAGTCAGTTTGACGCTCTAAAGGATAATAAATGCATGTACTTCTAACCCCCAGGAACCTACAAGAAAACGGTTTCCAAACTCTACCTTTTCTTTGGCAGGTTATCCAAATTTGTTTATGGTGCGTCGACTCGGGATGCTCAAAGCATATGACAAGAAATCTAAAGCTTCTCATAAATTTCATTTGGAATTTCTTGGGAACTGTTCACTTTGGAAATGATCATGTTGCTACAATTCTAGGTTACAGTGATCTTCAATGGGGAAATATATTGATCACCATGGTTTATTTTGTTGAAGGCTTAAGGCACAACCTGTTCTCGGTTGCATAGTTTTGTGATTCAGATTTAGAGGCCGCTTTCAGAAGGAATACTTGTTTTGTCAGAAATTTTGAAGGAGTTGATTTGTTAAAAGGAAATCGCACCATGAACCTTTACACCAACAATCTCCATGAAATGGCCTCTGCATCTCCAATTTGTCTCATGGCTCATGCTACTTCTACCAAGTCTTGGTTACAGAATCAACGTTTATCCCACCTTAATTTTGACACCATAAATGACCTTACTAAGAACGATCTCGTCACCGGTCTTCCAAAATTCAAATATCATAAAGAACATCTTTATCCCTCATGTGAATAAGGAAAAAGCAAAAAGGCATCTCACCCACCCAAACATGTTCCAAATTCTAAGCAGAGGTTACACCTTCTCCATATGGATTTGTGTGGTCCAATGAGAGTCGAAAGCATCAACGGTAAGCGATACGTTCTGGTGATTGTAGACAATTACTCTCGTTACACGTGGGTTCACTTTCTCATATCAAAAGATGAAGCACCAAAGGAGATTAAAACCTTTCTCAAGAAAAATACAGTTCTACTGCAAGCTCGAGTCATTATTGTAAGAACCGACAATGACACATAATTCAAGAATCAAGTGCTTAAGGAATACTTTGATAGTGTTGGCATCTCTCACCAAGCGTCTTCTGTCAGAACACCTTAACAAAATGGAGTCGTAGAACGAAGAAACCGGACGTTAGTGGAGGCTGCTAGAACAATGTTGATTTTCTCTCGTGCACCGTTATTCTTATGGGTTGAAGTAGTTGATACTGCGTACTACACTCAAAACTGCTCCATTATTCACCGTCGTTTCAACAAAACACCATACGAGCTCATTAACGGCAAAAAACTGAATATCTTATTTCTACATGTATTCGGGGATCTCTGTTATCCTAAGAATGATCGTACGGACATTGGGAAGCTTGGTGCAAAAGATGATATTGGCTTCTTCATTGGTTATTCTGCTACTTCCTATGCGTATAGAAATTATAACCGACGAACAAAGAAAATCATGGAGACAATGAACGTGACACTTGAAGAACTTTCAGCTATGGATTTTGAACAAAGCAGTTCAAAACTAGGACTTCAAAGCATGACTTCTGGACAAATCAGTTCAGGACTCGATCTTACTTATGTTCCGTCAACAATAACAACTCAAAAATCAACTGAACGTAAATTGGATTTACTGTTTGAAGCTATGTATGATGATTATATTGGTGGTCAACCGTCAGCTGCTACAAGAACTGCTCCGGCTGCTCAAGCACCTCAAGTTTTTTAGACTCCAACGTCATCTACAACAACAACAGACACCGCACCGACACCAACAAATTCATCTCCTCAAGCTACAGATACTCTAATAACTTTATAGGATGTTGACGAGCTCGAACACAACAACATGTTCAGCAACAAGATAATCAAGCTCCACTCCAGCCTGAAATAGTTGTTGATAATGTTTCGAATGCCATGCTCAATGGGAATACGTTTGTAAATCCATTTACTCCACCATCCACGAGTGCTACTGAATCATCATCTTCAAAATATGTGGATTCATCGAACATGCATATGTTTTATCAACCTTACCCTCACGAATATTTGTGGACTAAGGATCACTCTCTAGAACAAGTGATAAGAGAACCCTCACGACCAGTTTTGACAAGGAATCAACTCTGAACAGATGGTGACATGTGCATGTATGCATTAACTATGAGCTCTATGGAACCAAGAAATGTCAAAGAGGCTATGACCGACCCTGCATGGATTGATTCAATGCAAGAAGAGCTTCTCCAGTTCAAAAGTCTTGATGTATGGGTGTTAGTTCCTGCTCCAGATAACATAAAACCCCTTACTTTGAAATGGCTATTCAAGAACAAGCACGATGAAGAGAACACGGTCATTAGAAATAAGACTCGTCTAGTTGTGAGAGGGTACCACCAAGAGGAAGGAATAGATTTTGAAGAATACTTTGCTCTGGTTGCTAGGATGGAAGCTATTAGGATATTTTTGGCCTACGATGCACACAAATTGTTCACTGTATTTTAAATGGACGTGAAAACTGCTTTCTTGCATGGTACATTAAAAGAAGACGTGTACGTGTGTCAACCTGAAGGTTTCATCGATGCTGATCATCCAAGCCATGTCTATAAGCTAAAGAAGGCACTATACGGGTTAAAGCAAGCACTAAGGGCATGGTACGATGAATTGTCAAAGTTTCTCCTACAAAATAAATTCTTCAAAGGTACTACTGATCCAACGTTGTTTATATGATGATTTACGGCAACATCTTAGTGGTACAGGTCTATGTAGATGATATTATCTTTGGTTCTACAAACCCTAAGTATACCTATCACACCCCGACATAGGCGGAAACATAGGTATGCGATAAAGAATGATCAATCATAACACAAGATACAAAATAGAGAAATCCAAAATGCATTAATGAAAAGTGTCATGAAGATCATTCACCTCAAGTACAGACTTGAGTGAAGTCCCAACAAGAACACAACACATAGTTACTTACAAATCCCAATGCCCATTCAGGGGCCCATACAAATCTTAGAACATAAATCCTCAAAATACTAAGTTCAAACAAACACCAAATGCAAGACCTCTCAATACATGATCCATACAGGATACTCTTAAAGTCTGCTATCTCGCATCACAACCTTACTGATCAGAAACTTCACTTGAAAATGATACTCGAAAAGGTCAACAATAATGTTGGTGAGCTCGTAGGTTTAAAGGAAAACCAAGTCGATGTGCTAAAATTTCAAACAGTGGACAATTGTGCAATATGACAGTGAATATATGCAAAAACACTCAAAACACATGACTTAGCATCCTCGCTAATCATGTACCATGACCTAGCATCCCCGCTAGTCATCAAACCAGCATATACCAATGCTCTTGAAGTTGCAACTCCGAGTTCATACGCACCTAAAGGCCTACCAGATGGAGCATTGACATAGGGCAGACCCTTCACAAACATAGCAAATCCATGCTATTCTCATATCTTGCCATGCACCTCGATGCATGCAAGCACAATCATACCACATAATATTTACATAGCAGTCATAAGCACATACATTGTCCCAAAAACAAAACCATGTTTCGCACAGTTTAGAAAAACAGTTCAAAACACATTTGAGTATCATTTTCCCCCAACGGAAAAGATTTAAAAAGTGGGGCTATGAGAACTCACCTCAAGCAAAGGTGTCAAGCAGCAAACTCAATATCACACAAGCAAATGCAAAGACGTCCGAACACGACCTAGTCCAATTAATGTTCCACTTAGACATTTCTTTCCCAAAACAGTTTTCTGGTTTAATGCATAGAGGTCAGATGCGCGTTGTACGGTCACTCTTAATGTTTTCAGTGGTGTGATGGTTCATGACTTTATCTTCAAAAATAACATACTTTCAACACATACTTTAGTATAATATATATACTTATACCTCGTTAATATAATAGATAAGTAATATAAGATAATAAATACTTATATATATGTATATATATGTATATACATATACATATATATATATACATATACATATATATATATACATATACATATATATATATATACATATACATATACATATATACATATACATATACATATATACATATACATATATTATCCTAAAACTACGGGAAGTTCATATCTTCTCGGTCTTGAGCAACGTCATACAAACATTCAAAGTTTGTAAATGCTCAAGAGAAGCACCAAGGAAATGATAATTAATAAGATAAATACAAAATCATTTTCCTGTTCATCACAATTTTTCAATATATTTTCAAAAAGAAAATTTCAAAATCTTTCAAAATTGTGTGCTCAACAAACTCCCACTCCAAGTTTTCACTCTAATATTCTCTCGAGGGGGAGTGTAATAATATGATTCATTCTACAGGTTTGTACATTTTTCCAAGACTTAGTTAGACTCATGTGAATTACCGGACATTAACTTGTTTTTTAATTCATTAATTGTAAAAAATTGTCACCACATATGCAATTTTTAAGGGGGAGAATAGTGATTAAAATGTGATCAATACAGATTAATAATGGATATGATCTTTAATTTATAAGTGCGTTCCCAAACCTCGCATGTGCAAAACTCTTCATAATATGTGCATATGATGTAAGGGGAATTATGGTAACTCTAAAAAACTCTCAATGTGTTATAAAATGATTTCTCAGAACATGTTGAATTGAGTTTTTCAAATGTTTTATAGATCGTCAATAGCAATACCAAAGATCGACCAATTGTTTGTTCTCTCAAGGAGTTATAGTGCGGTTAAGGTTTGGTATCGTTCGTTCCATGATCTAGCCAGAAACCAAAGTGTCTGCCCAGGAAGCACTCTATTAGATAGAGTAAAAAAGTCCTATGATGATTGAAAAAAAGAGTAAAGTAAGATCGGGAAGAATGTTATCCAAGGCATGAGTTATCACCGGAACAAACCCAACAAGGTGATAATGAGGACGCGTTGGTTTAACATTGAAGGGGTTGAAGAATTAAAAAGAAATGTAAGGATAAAGGATGTAAAGAAAGAAGCCCTCCATATAACTTTAGGCAGAAACGGGTCAATGCATAATCTTCTAAGGCTAGTGTAACTACGAGTTGCCAAAACTGTGGGGAAACTGGGCATAACAAAAAAGGTTGTAAAAAAGATCCAATAACGAAACCACCCAAAGTGTCATGCAAAGGGGTAGACCTAGAAAAAAAACCCAAGTGAAAATACTAATGAGGTTGATGAAGTAGAAACACCTAGATTTGTGAACAATAGAATTGATGTGTTTGAAATGACTGCTTCTACTAATCATGTAGTTTTTAATGATGTGAGGAGGATTGAGCTAGGATATAATTAGAATAAGAATAAGAGGGGTGTTAATTTTGACAGTATTAGTTTTGTTAAGATGAGAGGAGGAAAGACCCAAAAAGGTAGACTAATACCAGCACAAAGGTTAGGAAGGATGAAAAGATGGTTAGATATGGATGTTGGAACTTCAAACCTAATAGAGGAATCAGAACCATTACATGCTTCTTATCCGGGCATAAAAAATAACATAAAGATGCAGTGAATGTAATAGATACTCAACAATCTCAAGTGATTGTAGTTCATGAGCCAAGACAGGAAACAAATCAAGGAACAAAGGTTAGGCTGACTAAAAGTGCTTTAATTTACAGAAGGAGGAAAACCACATATGTCACATTAGCCGATCCACAACCAAGGCAACAGAGAAGAAGATCACAAACACCATTTGTTCAACAAAGAGCAAAGAGCCAAAGAATCCTCAACAAGAAAATTTCTGCACTACCTAGATCATTCAAGGACAATGAAATAGTTGTGGAGTAATTTGCAGCTTTTAGCTTTATGTGCACATATTTTGGGGTAACTATATTTTTGCAATAACAATCACGTATTACTATTACGTGGTTAATGATTAACATTTGGAAAGTTGTGCACTTGTTGCAACTTTCATACCCTTTGTTTTGTGTATATAGGGGCCAGTTTAATTAGGATGTACCCATGTTGTATTCAGGTTGTAACAAACAATTATAAAAGCACATGTTCATGTAATGCTTATTTGTTGTTGTTATGTTGTCAAGTATGAATAAATTGTCATCCGAATTAGTTGTATTTGTTCATGTGTGTGAGTTTGTATTTGCTTCTGTGAGGTTAGTTTTGTTTTGGGTTTGCTTTATAAACATATCAGCAACTTAAAGCAGTTGGGATAGTTTATGGGTGTTGGTCTAAAGTATTTCGAGGGTGTTTGGCATTGCAATTAAAAGTGTGTATGTGATTATAATGATGGTCTAAAAGATGCTAGTATTGAACAGCTTATTGGGTATTGTGTTTGTAAAAGATGATGGCTTGAAAGATGCTGGTCTGAAGATGTTGGTCTGAAGATGCTGGTTTGGAGAGGTTGGTCTAAAAGATGCTAGTCTGAAATAGCTTATGGACTAAAAGATGATGGTCTGAAACATCTTATTGAAAGATGCTGGTCTTAATTTTAAGGTGTGTTTGGCAAAGGAGTTGGTCTAAAACAGATAATGCTGGTCTAAACAGGTTATTGAACTTAATTGTTTAAGAGGGTGTTTGGCAAAGCTTTTTCTAGTGTCCAGAAAAATTAATAAATAAAGGACGTGGCAAAAATAATGGGACGTGGCTTTTGACTTGTACATGTGGCTGCTACCTGCTGGGGAGGTAAAAAGATACCTAAAGTAGTCAGAATGTGAAAGTTGCACACCCATATTTGAAAAAAAGATGGGTACCTAGAAAAAGAAATGGTGACAAGTTAGATACCTTTACAAATCATTTTCCCTATTGATATCTATGGCTTACACAATAATATAAAAAGTACATAATGTTTTCGTTTCTTTTTTTTACCTTTTTTACAGTATAATTAGTTTATATTTTGGATTTTTTTGTTAGTTAATATTTTTGAATTGTTAAATTTTATATTTTCTTTTTCGCACTTTTAGTTTTGTAGTTTTATACTACCTCCGTCCAAATTTTATTGTCCATATTTCCTTTTTAGCATGTCCTTAGATAATTTTCCACTGCTAAAAATACAGGTTTGGTTTGCTTAAGTTTATCATATTATCCTTAGCACAAATTGACATTTACAAAAATTAAGAAAACACTAATTAATTATCAAAGGGTAAAACTGTCTTTTTAGCTTTCGTATAAACCAAAACAATAATTAAAAATTGTGTATTTCTTTTCCGTGGACAACAATTTTGGAACGAAGGGAGTAATAAAAAGAAAATTATAAACATAAAAATAGTAAGAAAATAAAAAGACATAGGAAGGTAAAAATGATGTTTTAGAGAGGTCTTAATAACCTATCCCTTTAATGATGGTAATCACCAAACAAAACCCAATTAAAAATGAGGAAAAGGACAAAAATGTGAGGGCCCTAAACGGTTATATGTGCTCTTTTTTAACAAAATATATTAAACTTTTATCATTTTAATTATCTATAGATACCCTTATACCTCGTCATTTTTATACACAACTTCAAACATCTTCTTTCTCAATATATACACAACTCAAACATTATTTTGTTGACGGGATATATCTGAAATGGATGAAGCTTGTTAAGTCGAATTCCCATCTAAGCGACGATGACCAAAATCAAATACGGTAAGCGAACACTCAAGAATAAATGATTATATTAGTCAATCCCACATGAACGATGTCTATCGATTGAATAAGGAATATGTTGTATACATGCATCATATTAAATAATATGATTCACAAATACAAAGCAAGGCGATATCTCCCGAATGATATCCAGAAAAATCACATCGTAGGGACGATCTCGTACGGTCTCATGAAAAAACGCTACAAGTTATCAGAGAAATCAAATCGGTAGACGCACATCAAAACCTTTGTGCCGAGTCGGTCCAACACCTTTCATGTGGATTTTAATTTAAGTTTTTAATATGTATGATGTTTTTTTATTTCTAATGTAATGTTTTTTAATTATAAATACAAGTTTAAATTTAGTTTTTAATTAAATTAAGATTTTAAAATAGGTTTGATGATGACCATAGCGAGTAATAGGTGACAAATCTGATGATGTGGTTAATAGAGTTGAGTTAGATATAGACCACATATTCTTTAAAGATCCAATTAATCAATCATGGCTATTCATTATTTCATCAAAATTAGAAAAAGGGTAAACTACTATAACCCTTGCCCTTTTTCTGTGATTTGAATGTTCTAATTTGTTAATACAAATAATATCTAAAAACGTTATTTGTATTTTTTGACCTCTCAACGTTTTGATAATAACAAAATGTAAAAACGTTTACAATTTACAAATTATCAAATGTAAAATTCCATTTCTAAGATTAGTGATCACTTAAGGTAAGAACAAACAAAATAATTAAGCATGATTAGTGATCAAGAAAATATTTTTCTCTTAATCCTCACTTTTAATTCTACAAAAGTATTTTATCAAAAATACATTTACAAAATATTTTCTAATTAAAAGAAAAGTACAACCTTCACCACAAAAAAACAAAAAAGGGAGTGGAGTCTAGTGGCGGCCCCCTTATAGGCCTGTCGGCCCCCATATATATAAGGGACCGCCGGGACCGCTGTAACACCCCCAAATTGGGTCGCAGCGGAATAAGGGTCCGGGGCGTGTTACTTCAAGATCAATAGCACAAGATATA
>BQNB010060539.1:20683-36885 GCA_026074375.1 Tanacetum coccineum
CTTTGAACTTGACGGTTCATTGCTGTGGTCTTGAATTCCGAGTTCTGAACGGTTATGATCAGAAGTCATTTGATGAAGAACGAGGCCTGAACTGATGTGAACAGACATCATTTTATCATTGAGGAACGGGGCCTGAAGTGTTATTTTCAGCAGACACCATTTGACATTGACGACCGAGGCTTGAACTGCTGTGTTCAAACATCATTTTAACATTGATGACCGAGGCTTGAACTGATTTGTTCAAACATCTTTTTAACATTGACCATTTCCAAAGCGAACAGTACCCAGAAATTTCTCCACAGAATTACACAACAGCTTGAGATTGCCCGTCATGTGCTTTGTGCATCCAGAGTCAACAATGAATAGGATGAGTTGTACAATCTGCAAGAGAGTTAGAGGACGATGGAACATTGGACAAATTGGATCCTAAGGAATTTGATATCTTCAAGACATTAGTTATCCTAGAGACAATGTCTATAGTGGGACTAATACTTGTTGATTCTAATCTCCCCCTTCCTTAATCTTGGAATCATATCTTTTTGGTCCATAAAGCGGCTTTTGGTCCATGTATTAAAACTGATGGACAATCTCTTGCTATCCTCACCATTTACCATTCCTGATTTGTATTTCTCATACAACTTTTATAATAACTCTTGGATTTTCTGAAATAGTGGTATCTGATGCATTGTTTTCTTATGGGGTGTTGCAACATATTGTCTGCTTTTCCTCTTTGGTCTTACTAGCATCTAAGTAAGGCAACACATGAGGCTTCTTAGTTCTAGCATTCATGACTTTCAAGTATCGAGAAACACAAGCATCATGATTAGAATTAAACACACATGTTCCACATTCTGCACAAACAGCATTCGCATTCAAAGTTCTGGAGTTTGAACTGTCATTACACGCAGTTACTTACTTTTGTTTTCTTAGAAAATACTAGAATCCTAATGATGATCTTCTACTTCCCTTCTTTTGAAACTTTCACAGGACTATTGTTTGGGCACGACCTTATCATTAAATTGATAGCACTTAAGTGTTGTCTGCTAACACTAGTTACTATGATGAATTACTCTGAGATTTAGCATGTGAGGAATTAGTATTCCTAGAAGTTATTTGGCAACTGTGCGTGTTTGTTTTGTGTTGTGGTGGACGGCAATTCCTAAACATTCTATTGTTTAAGACAAATTTGTGTTTCGAACGCTTTAGGTTTCTTTTCTGAGCAAACTCTGTTGAGTGACTGTTTTAAATAAACCAACCGACACATTAGTTTTATTAACCCGACTAGTTTTGTTGAAAACTTTCATTTCAGGAGAATTGAAAAAGGAGTCGGTTTTCCTAAAAAACTGATGGTTTTGGATGAATACGTTGAGCATTTGGTTGTTCGAACAACAGTATGGTTATAAAACTGAGTTTCCACATATTTTCCTTTTGTTACTAGAATGAGTTTCTTTTTTAACTCATTATCACCCTGTTCTTGTCTTCATTTGAGCTTTCAAATCGTTTATTTCATGATATTGTTCAGTTCTTTTCGAAATTCATTTGAAGCATTTTCTTTGCAACTGGGTTGTTTTTCATCTTTTTCTTTACAATGGTTGTAAGAACGTTCAGAGAAAATTGATGTGTTTTTCAAGTTTAGCAAACACTTTTTAACAAATTGATTATGAACTTCTTTCGCTTAACAGATTCAGTTTGTTTCGAAAGCTTTTGTGCTAGAGCATTCAAATTTCTTTGACTTTATGAAGATATAAGCATTGCAATTCAGTATTAGCAATTTAAATCAGACAGAGAATGCAAATGTATGGAAATGTAACATCTTTAGACAACACTCTTCGAGAAGGTACGATTCATTATATGTTTGAAAAATCAGCCTTTTTTATTCAAGTTCGTCAAGCTCCTTTTCAAGGGAAATAACCGTACTACAAATCGTCATTCATTTCCTTTTTGAGTTCATGAATAAAACAATGACTATCCAGTATAGTTTTGTCTGAAAGAGGCATTAATAAGATTTTGATCAAAACTTCCATACTCTTGGCAGTTGGGTTAGGAAATGCACTACTAGTATGATTAGACCAAGTTGTGACAATTGTTTAAAATGATTGAAGTTGGTTGTCATTTTTCGTTATAATAAAGTAGTCTACTTTTACTAATGGATTTAGGACATGGGTGGAAGCCAACGTTTTTTAGCATGTTTGGTTTTGTCTAACAAACATTTTTCTTCCACAATGTCTTACTAACTTCTTTTAGCGCGTTCCATGATCAAGATGCTTGGATGGTGGTTTGAAAGTTTCACTAAAGGATGTTTTGATATGTGTAATTTATGTTTCACTTTGTCTTTATACAATTTTTGATCTACTCTCCTTTTAAGACTGTCCTGTCTCTTGCCCATTTGGGCAAAATCTTGTTTGCAGGGTCAGAAGTATCATCTGGGGATCGCATACAAACGAGGCTTATCAGATTGAGATATTCTTGAGGTACTTTGGATTAGCAAGGTTGATCTACCATGATACGTTGCAGCATTTTGGGTGCTAAACATTGTGAATGGTCTGAATTGACTGATTTGGCGTTTATTAATGATCCATTTTAAAACTTTATTGTTTTGTCCATTTCAATCATCGTGTCAATGTCTTTTCCTTCCTTACCTTTAAATCTGAATACCTTAGTTTTCTCTTTAAGTTGACTTCAATTGTGACCTAGTTAACAGACTCGTTTGGTGTGTAGTCATGTTATTTTCTGCTTGACAACTGAAATTTCTGTTGAGATTGTGTTAAACTAGAGTAGACATGATGATATGACTAGTGTATGAATTATGAGTGTGAAGATTTGTTGGATCCTTAAGTGGATATTTTGAATTGAGTTTGTGGTTTTGTAAGCAATTCACGTTTCACGGGATTTTACACGTCTATGATTAAAACGATAATGAATTATACGGGATTTTACGAATCAATAGAAAACGTGAATGATTTGTTGCAGGAATCAGCGGCCAAAATTCCAGGAAAAAGAAAAAACTGAAAATGTCAAAAAAATCATAGAAAACAAGCTTTTTTGGGCCTCGAAAAAATTTCTTAACTTGCCAGAGGGTGGCTACAGCGTGAATCCGTTGTTTTTCTCTTCGATTGAGCGGGGCCACGGGCCTTAAAACGGACTTTGGATCAAAAAGTTATGGCCGTTTTACTGAAACCCGTTTCGTCACACAAGTTTTCTAAAAAAAATTTCGTTCGGTCAAAAAAAATTTGCTCGTTCGATCCGCTCGTTCGATCGCTCGTTCGATCCGCTCGTTCGATCGCTCGTTCGATCGCTCGTTCGATCGCTCGTTCGATCACGCTAGTTCGATCGCTCGTTCGATCACGCTAGTTCGATCGCTTGTTCGGTCGCTGAGGTTTTCCGCTCGTTCGATCGTTGAGGTTTTCCGCTCGTTCGATCGTCTAGTTCGAGTCCGCTTGTTCGATCGCTGCGATTTGTCACTCGTTCGATCCAAACTATTTTCCACTCGTTCGATCGATACGTTTTTGCACTCGTTCGATCCAAGCGTTTTTCACTGCTGCGACAAACAAAAAAAACGAACTTTTTGGATCCCAAAACGAACCAACAAGTCGTCTTTGCCTTTCTCTTTGAATGAGCCAAATCAAAACAAAAGTAACAATTATGCCGAGTGATGCAACAACCAAATCTGCCGAATTCAATATGCTTACCACACAAAAAAAATACCACGAAATCCACCCGAGGCGATTGATACCAATTGTAGGAACCCGATTTAATGCTTCACTTCATAACACACAACACGAATCCAAGAAAAGAGAGAGAGAGAGAATCGTGTAGAGAGAGAGAGATTGAGAGGTTGAGAGGAAAAGAAAATTTAGCTTTATGAAATAGGATATAATGAAAATTAGATATTTTTACAAAGGAAAATATCTATATATATTTAGATATTTAGAAAATATCTAAATATATATATATATACCCCTACACATTTAATGTGACGCGCGGGATATTTAACTAGGACCCGGGCTCGGGTTTTGTTTGGGATTAAACCCGAAACATATACAATATTAGATTAACTATCGAGCCCGATTCCCGATATTATCCTGTTACAACATTAACTAATTAAAGACCGAAGCTCCATCGTAGAGTGACCGAGCTTCCTTGTTCGACTCAATAAATTGAGGCTAACACGTAATTATACAACAAGTTGTATCAGAGCCAGATTTGTCGTAGTCTTCGAATATCGAGTGCTAGATCGAGGTTTCAAGTTCGTTCGAGGTATCGAGGTTCGGTTTTGGGTTTCGAATCCATTGAAGTAGGAGCGATCAACAAAAGGTTGTAGAAGGTTATAGGCCTTGTTTATCCCACGTGAAGTTTCCTAAATATATTACAAAGGAGAAGTTCGTAGTTTGCAATTGCATGAATACAACTTAAAGTTTGTTTAGATATACTACGTGGATACATAGTAATAAAAAACAAAAATAAGGTTTGTATTTTATTATATAAATTATCAAAGGGTTTTTTTATTTTTTTCAATTTCAGTTACTTATTTATTTTATAAAAGAGGAGAAGGACAAAGGTTTTGTTGTTGCAGTTTCTTATGATTCAAGTTTGGTCATGGTTTACTTGGGTTTCAAGTTAAAGATCGGGTTTTGCTTCTTTGGGATGGAGGGTTTAGGGTTCTTTTAATTAATTCGATTTGCAAGAAGGTTTTTAGCAACAACGGGTATATTGCACACGGCTTGTCGGTAAAGTTGGTTAAGAAACAACCTGACAAGGTTTTTATCAAGGTTAAAGAAGAATGGCTAGTTCTATAACTAGGTTTGACATCAAGAAATTCGATAGGAAGAATGACTTCGGGTTATGGCAAATAAAAATGTATCCTTTAATGGTACAGAAGGGATGTGATGCTGCATTATAGACATTACCCGCGGATATGGAAGCAGGTGAAAAGGATGCTTTGATGAAGAAGGCATATTGTACATTGATTCTATGCTTGGGAGATCGTGTTTTGCGGGAAGTTACCAAGGAAACAACTGCTGCAGGAATTTGGACAAAGTTAACTAGTCTGTATATGACTACGTCCTTAGCAAACAGACTGTATCTGAAGAAGAAGCTGTACACGTACAATATGAGTCCAGGTACGAAACTGGGTGATCATATACATGAGTTTAATAAGTTGATACTTGATTTGGCGAACATTGATATCGAGAATGAGGATGAGGATCAGACACTTATGTTACTTACGTTATTGCCATCGTCTTATGAAAACTTTATGGAGACATTGCTATATGGGAGGGAATCCTTGATAATGAAGGATGTTCTGGCGACTCTGAATTCAATGAAGTTGAAGAAAAGAACTGAAGGCATAAAGGAAGAAACTGGGGACGGGTTATATGTAAGGGGAAGGTCAGATTATTCAGGTAAAGCTCATTCTAGTGGAAGTTTACGGTTTAAGTCAAGGGGTGGAACTGGTAAACTCAAGCGCTTCATATGTCATTCAGAGGGTCATCTGAAGAGAGACTGTCCAATGAAAAAAGTCAAGTGGGTTCATCAAAAAAGGTAAGTGTGATTAGGATTCTGATTCTTTTGATGACGAGGGTAACGCCTACTTTGGAGAAGCCCTGGTGGTAGTCGGAAATGATGAGATGACTGAATTGGTAATGGATTCAGGTGGGTCTTATCATATGACACACACATAGGAGGCATTTCTTGTATGACTTTAAGGTTGTTGATGGTGGTTCGGTTCAGTTAGGTGATAACATGACATGCATTATCAAAGGGATAGTGAAAGTGAAGATACAATTGCATGATGGATCAATATTTATACTGAAGATGTCAGGTATGTTCCAGGGTTAAAAAGAAGTTTGATTTCATTAGGTACTCTTGAAAAAGAAGGTTATACTATAAAGATGCAGGTGGGTAGAATCAAGGTGATTAAAGGTTGTCGGGTTATGATGATTGGGATCAGGAAAAAGAACTGTGTGTATACTTTGGAAGCAAAAGTGATGAATTTTGGTATATAAAAGCATGGGATTCAAAACAAGTTGGATTCAAGCAACTTGGTGTTAAACAAGTTAAGTTCAAACAGCTTGGTCTCGGTGTTAAAACAGAAGTCCATGGAGTATAGTTGATAAGCGTGTTTGGTTTAAGGTGGAACTGTAGGGAGCTCAAGGGAATCATGAAGCTGGGGTTTTTCAGGTTAGTAACGATGATGCTGCAGTGGCTCAAAGATGGTTGGAGGACAAGCAACTTGAAAAAAAGACAAACACAGACTTCTTAGTAAAGGAGCAGGAAAAAGGACACCTTGGTATAAAGGTGGGGGCAAACATTACGGTAACCGGAGTACCTGGTCAAGAGGGTGGAGAGGGTAATGTTACTGAAAAGAAGAAAGTAGAGGAGTCTATGGAAGCTGATCTAGGTAAATTACTGAAGTATAATGTCTGGTCGACTATGTGGTCCCCGATTCGAGGTTCCAACACGAGGAAAAGATGTTGAGTATAGGTTATGTTTAAGTGTTTCTCCTAAGGTGGAAATTGTAGGAAAATTAGTAGTAAAATTAACATAGTTTAGGGACTTAAGTGTACGTTTGATGACATCAAATAACGTTTATAACATTATTTATTCCATATTTCTTACCCATTTTGTATAATTATTGCAAGAATTGGTACTTAATCGTTTATATTTAAGATTTGTAGTAATTATGGAGTACTTTGTGAAGATTAGCTAAAAGGCACGCATTCTGGAGCTTAAACGAAGGAATCTAAAGAATATTGTTCGGACATTCTATACGCCGTATCAATCAAGGAAGATACGGAGTATTTATGCCTGCACTTCACAAGAAACCACAAAGAGTTATACGCCGTATCCAGAAGACCTCTATACGCCGTATTCAATTTCAAGTATCTAAATATTCTAGAAGATATTGAACGTGTTCCCTACTGCAAGAAACCCCCTATACGCCATATTGACCTCAACCAATATGGCGTATCAATAATTTTTCAAAGACTATAAATACAAATCCCTAAACACGAGTTTAGGGTGTGCTTAACCATATTTTCGATACCCTAACCACAGAAGTCGATTTTAAGAAGCCAAGAAGAGCAAAAAAGGTCGAGCAAAGCATCTAATTCCATAGGAAACACCTTGTAATTCCATACTCTTAATAATCGTTTGATTTTTGGTATCATTTGTTTAACTCAGTTAGTTTACCTTGGTTGTTCATTATCATGCTTATATTCATTATGATGGTTATCGGCTAATACCTTTAGGTATTAGCCATGTTTATGAAAGTTTAATTTTTGGTTTGTTTACCCTGATTGCTTAATTTATCATTGATTGTTGATTATGTTTATCACATGATATTTGTTTATGTTTGGTTGCGCGGTTTAATTTATTATTCAACTAAATCTAGTGATACGGACTAAGTAATCTAGGTTTAGGATAAAACTCGCGTTTAGTTATATGGAATTGGAATTATAGGACTACAAATTGAAGATCCTAGTGTTTCCCTCGGTTATAAAGGATGGTAGGTTAAGTAGTGAATTAGGTTAATACTACAAATGCATCCTACGACCTTGCTTGGATTCATTATTTGGTCGATAGACTACCAATACATTTAGCTAGAATTGAACATAAGTGGATAAACCCTCGATGAGCTAGGGTTCGCACGAAATTCACCACTATTATCCTCTAGATGAATTATAATCAGCAAAATAGGATGCTTTATGCAGATGCGTTTAATTGTGACAGAATTAACATGTTTAGGTTTTAGGAAGAAGTACCGCCTAAATCGTAGAATGATATGCCGCCTCGAAATAAGTAATCATAGCACTAAATAAACAAACCTGTGTTAGATTTAAATAAACATGGTTAATACAGTTTCCTTATCATAGGCTTGACCGTTCTTCTATCTTCTGTTGGTTGTCTTATGTGTGTTAGAGTAAAGAAAGTAGGTTTAAGTCACCACCAAACTCGTGCCAGTCTCTCAGACTGAAAACCCCCTATACCCATTAGAATTAGGTTTAACATAAATTAGATAAATTAGATCTAACATAGATAACTAAAATACTAATAGACTTAGGAATTACGTTCTCGCTCTTAGTGATCGACACCCTACTTACCAACGAAGCTACAACTGATCAGGTACATTGCCCGTTAGTGTTGTTTTTAGGTAATGTCGGCAAAATATAAATGTAAAACTTGATAATAAATAATACCTACATACAACGACACATCAAGTTTTTGGCGCCGCTACCGGGGAGTGAAATTGTTAATTCTTATCTTTATTAGTATTTTAGTTCTAACCTCTAATTAATCTAGATTTAGTGTAATTTAATTAGTGTAAAATTTTTAATTTTTGAGTCTTAGTGTCGGATTATCCATTTTACCTGCTTTTTTTATTTTGTTAGTATGCTTGCGTGTTTGTTTTAATTTTTGTTTTAGTTTTGTTTTTGTTACACTGTTCTTGTCGAATAATCGTACGACATATTCAAATCCATGTATCAACCTTTCTAAACCAATATAGCGTATTTTGTTCAACAGATTTATACGGCGTATTCAAATTCATTGAATACGACGTATTGATTATCTGATATAGCAACAGACCTTTAATTCTCCTATTCCGTTTCCGTGCTTAGTTTTCTGTATTTTCTTTCTTTGGAACAAATCCTGCTAATACTTTTACCTTGGTTTCAGATTTATACTAATCACGAAAGGAAGGTTAAAGAAAGCAATGACGAAAACCATGACAAAATCGATTACGGAGGAATACGTCACCAAGGCCCAAGATGATTGTTACTCGGGTATCACTAAGACTATGATCAATGGAAAAACTGCATATGAGTTGAAAGGAAAATTCCTTGATGATTTGCAGAATAATGCTTTTAGTGGAACTAATGGAGAAGATGTTGATCCCTTTTGAATAGATCTTGCTTAGCTTATAAGAAGCTTAGTTATGTTGGATAGATCCAAGACAACTATAATAGAAACTAAGATTGTGAATACTACAAACTATGCGAAAACTAGTTTGTAATACTAAGAAGAACAATGAAACAGTAAAACAAGATCTTGCTAAACTTTTGATATATTGAACACAATCAAAGTTAAAGAATAACCTTGAAACTATGAATACTAACTATGAGAAAATGATTTCTAGATCTATATACTAACTATGCGTTAGGGTTTCTTTTATACACCAAGAAACTCTAATGGGCTTACAAAACGCGTCAAGTGATCAATGCATATCTATTCCTAATATCTCATGCATATCACTTTAGTAGTACTAACTATATAACTAACAGTACTAACTATTATAACTAACCGTACTAACACTTTGTACTGGCAGCACCAACTATTAAACTAATAGTACTAATGACTTAGATTGTTTTCTCTAATCTTCACTAGCAGTAGTTTCTTCAACCAGCAGTAGAAACTCTTATACCCAGCAGTAGAAACTTGAGAAGCCTTTATTCCTAACAATCTTCCCCTAAACTTGATATTCATCTTGTTAATCATCAAGTTTCTTCATTATCAGCATCTTGAGCACTAGGAGGATGTATCCAAACACCTTACTGCCTTGGTTTGTTTGCTTGATAGAAGATCTTTCTTAAAATTTCTCTAGACATCTCACTATCTGCTTCTACTAATAGTCTAGCCACCATCATTAATCCAAGTGTTCCTCTGGTTAAAGGATATTATTTCTCAACCAACATGAAGATATCATGTCCTCTTACTAAAGATACATGGTGAACACCACATGTATCATAAAGCCTCCATACTAAAGGATCATGCATATATCTTTGAAGCTTCCATATAATATCATCATTATCTGGTTCAAACAATCTCTTCAGTTCAACCAACAATTCCTTCTCTTTATCATCTGTAGGCTTTGTTGTACTGAACCTCATCTTAACCAAATCCTAAAGCTTAACCGGGTCATCTCTATCAAATTTCTTTAACATATCAGCAAAAATCTTATAAGCTTCTGTATGGTTTCCAACTCTGATAATTCTCTAATACCTTATTGTGTCTTCAGAGTAAACCTCACAGTTTATGATTGGATATTTGAACTGTAAGGCTTCAACATATACTTCTTCCACTGGAACTACAACTAATAATTTCTGTAGTTCTTCTTCTAATAATTCTTTTTCCTTTTCTGCTTATTGTTCTTCACCTGAACCTGAAGTTTCTCCAATCTTTTTTCTTTTCACACTCTCTTTATCAGGTTCTGCTCTTAGTCTCTTCTTACTGCTTGCTGCTTTCTTTCCACCTTCTTCAGAATCCATAGGAATAAAATCCTTAATCCACTTCTGCTCCTTTTCATATAGCTTCTGAATTTCTTCAAAACGCTTATTCTTCAGTTGATTGTAAGTGAACCTACCCATGTTTTTCAGGTAAGTGATCGTCTTGTTTCTTAATTGAATTTTGGTAGGTGGTTTGTTTCTGATTTGTTCAGCCCTTTGTACAGCAAAGAACCTTTTTCTTTCTGCAATTGTCTCCACTAAAAATCTAGCTTGCTCATCAATAGAAAACTGCTCTCTTTCTTTTTCTTGAAGTCTTGCAGCTAACAAAGCATATGCCTCTATTATTGCTTGAACATTATCAAATTCTGCAATCAAAGCGGCATTAGATGCTTCTTCTTGTGCAGCTTTTTCTCTTTGCATTCTTTCCAGTTCAGCCTTTTCTTCTTTATGTAATCTTATAACCTGCTCTTTATCCATCTAAATCTGAGCCTTTCTTGGGTTCTTTGAAGGCTTTTTAGGCTCCACCATAAGTGCTTTTCCCTTATCTTTGGATGATGATTGTGCTGTTGGTGCTGGAGTTGACCTTCTTGGTTATTCTTCAACATCATGAATAATCACTGAGGTTGTTCTTGGTCTTGTGCTCCTAATAGCCACAAGTGTATCAGCAATAGTCATCATCTCATCTTCAAAAATATCCCCAGCAATACTTGTAGAAAGATCAGCAGTACTAACATTTGAAGGTCCAACAGCACTAACATCAATACTAGCAGTATTAACTATATCCTCATTTGTAGTAAGTTGTTCAGCAGCATTCCTCCCCTGAGTTTTAGCATCACCTTCAACATTCTCCATTGCATTATCCACATCAAGCTCAGCAAAGTCACTATCATCAAACATTGGCTTTGTCTTGTCACTTTTCCTCCCATGTTTGGATACATACTCCTCATCCAAACTCTTTCTCTTAAAGGTACCAATCTTGAAGAGTTTCATCCCTGGAGTTCTTGCCCTTAGCTTCTTTTCTTATTTTCTGACCTTCTTTTTCAGATTTCTGATCACCAAATCTTGAGCAGTCTTTGATTATTTCAAGGCAAGAACCCTATTTGACAAGTTTGTACAAATAGCCATCAATTCATTTATGTTAGGTCTACCCTCATCATTTCCAGGTGTGTGACCTCATGAGAGAGGTGAATCATGGGGTGTTGGTGGTACAAAATCAGTCAAATCATTTTGTTCAATTATTTCCTCATCACTTCCAGGTGTGTTACCTCCTGGGAGAGGTGAATCATAAGAATGTTTAGATGCCCTCTCAGACTGATTATGAGAAATGACACCCCCATGGCTTCTTGGCACCTGGGTCTGTCACCTGAACCAATTTCTTGAGAAAGAGGATCATTATACATTGTCGTGGATTGGGTCTTAGATATGTTACCACTAGCCTGTGCTGCATCTAAGCTAGCAGCAGTAGTGGTAGCCCTCACCACTCTGTCATCCCACTCCTTAAAGACAACCTCATTTGCTACATTTGGTATAGGCACACTAGTCTAAGGAAATTGAGTGTCCTCTTGTAAGGCTTGCCTAGGTGATTGAGTATTTTGGGGTGATAATGATTCAGTAACAGGGATTCGTTCTTTAATTCTTGGTTGAGCAGTAGAAGGTGTTGGTTGGGGTTCAGAGGGTTGACCTGAACCTTCACCTTCTACTACTGGTGGTGCCAACATTGATGCAAACAATAGAGTAACTCTTCTTGAAAAATCTTTGCCTTTTCTTTTCATGTTAGTGAAAACCTTTTTAGTATGTGCAGGTGTTTGATAAACATCATTAAAAGGTTCTGCAAGAGTAATCTGATTATATAAAAAGAGTTGTAAAAACCTTGGATACATTAAAATTTTCTTTGTATTGGTATCCAAGTTCCTTAACATACCATCAAAAATTAGTTTAGAAAAGCTAAACTTTTGACCATTAGCTAAACAAATGACTGCAGATGCTATATTAGTGGAAAATTCATTCCAAGAAGTAGATTTTGAACTTAAGCAGTGTAGAATGGTATGTATGAGGTACTTCCACTAAGGGGAGAAGAGAGCTTTTTGAAAAGTAAGTTTTTTAGAATCACTCGCATACCCCATCAATGCAAGGTCTTTAAAAATAACATTATTTGTTAGACAAGTAATACCATCTTCATCATTAAAGTGAAGATCACTCCTCACTGATGATTCTGATATTACTACTGTCTTGCCATCAACTGTGGAATGAATTTTCTTCACATCATTGACTGTTTGAGAATGTGCAGTATTCTAAAACTGTTCAATATAAGAAGCATAGATAGTAGGACTTACAGTTAAGGCATAGTGTACGGAGCTAGCAGTAAGAAAGTCTACTATCTCATGAAAATCAGGGTTCCCCTCTGATTTCTCTAAGCAGGCGACCATGTTGTGTTGATCAACAAACTTCAAATCCACCATAGATTATTAATTGATGATGAATTTATTGAGTCAGTGTTAAGTTGAAGTGGGTTTGTGAATTTTGAGAGCGTTTTAGTATTCGAGAGTATTAGAATGATCTTGATGTAGTCGAATAAGCTTATATAGGTAAAAAGGAAACCTAGAATAGTAGGAAACTATTTACCAACCAAGAATTTCGCTCAGCAGTTATAACTCTAACAGTAACAAGCAACACTAACTTTGGCTAAGCAGTACTAACTTTTGCCTAGCAGTATTAACTTTCGCCTAGCAGTGCCAAATCCTGCCTAGCAGCATTAACTTTACAACCACCAGTTTTAACTTCAAATTCATTACTAATACTATCTTCAAACCACACCAATCATAAATCCAACAAAAACATCTTCAAAAAGTTAAATCTGCTAACATCAAATGCCTTTGTGAGAAGAACAGCAACATTGTGATCTGTATGTATCTTAATTACTTAAATGAGCCTCTTCTCATAAGAATCTCTGATGAAATGGTGCCTTATTTCAATGTGCTTGGTTTTAGCATGAAACACTGGATTCTTCACAATACAAATGGTGCTTTCATTATCAATGTGAATCTTGGTGTTCATGAAATTAAACCCATAATCAAGCATTTGATTTTGAATCCACAACACCTGTCCACAGTAATTAGCAGCAACAGCATACTCTGCTTCAATAGTAGAGTTGGCAACTATAATTTGCTTTTTACATTGCCATGAAATCAACCTTTTGCCAAGAAATTGATAACCTCCTGTTGTGGATTTCTTATCAAGGCTAGCTCCAGCATAATCACTATCAGAAAATGCTTTCAAGTCAAATGGTGAATCTCTAGGATACCAAAGGCCCAATTTAGGCTGACCTTTCAAGTATCTAAAGATCCTTTTCACTACATGGAGATATGAGACTTTAGGAGTAACTTGGAACCTTGCATAAGCACAAACAGCAAACATTATGTCAGGCCTAGAAGCTGTCAAGTACATCAATGATCTAATCATTTATCTGTATAAATAAACATCCACATCCTCAGCTTCTTCATTCTTGAGCAATGCCTTGTTAGTCTCTATTGGAGTGCTTGCTGTCTTCACAGGGCAAAATCAAACTTCTTTAATATATCAGCCACATACTTGTCTTGGTTGATTAAGATTCCGTCATCTTTTTGCTTTACTTGTAACCCTAAGAAGAAAGTGATCTCCCTCATAGAACTCATTTGGAATCTCATGTGCATCATCTGCTCAAACTCAACACATAAAGACTTCTTTGTAGACCCAAAGATGATGTCATCAACATACACTTGCACTAACAGGATATCACCTTTGTACTTCTTGATAAATAAAGTCTTATCTATAGTGCCTCTTCTAAATCCATTTTCCAATAAGTAGGTAGACAAGGTCTCATACCAGGCTCTAGGAGCTTGATGTAGACCATATAAAGCCTTTTCTACCTTATAAACTTTATCAGGGAACTGTGGATCTTCAAAATCAAGAGGTTGGCACACATACACCTCCTCTTCAATAGTACCATATAAAAAGGCACTTTTTACATCCATCTGGTACACAATAAACCTCATAAATGATGTATATGCCAAAAATAACCCGATTGCTTCTATCCTAGCAACAGGAGCAAAAACCTCATCATAATCAATTTCTTCTTCTTGGGTGTAACCTTGTGCCATCAGTCTTGGCTTGTTTCTAACTACAATTCCTCTCTCATCTTTCTTATTTCTAAAGACCCATTTGGTTCCAATGGCCCTCTTGCCATTAGGTAGATCAACCAATGTCCAAACCTTTTGCAATTTAAACTATAGCAACTCCTCTTGCATTGCTTCTATCCAGCTTGGATCATCCAAAGCTTGAATCACCTTCTTGGGTTCTTTTTTAGAGAGAAAACAGGCAAATAAGCAGTTTTGATAATCTTTGTGATTTGTTCTTCTCTGCTTATTAATGTAACTGACCAAAGTATGTTCTTCAAAAATCTTGGTCATCCTCCTTGTTTAAGTAGCTGAATTTATGTCTCCAATGATATGGTCTTTAAGATGATCCTTGTGTATTCTGGTTGTAGGAATAGGACTGACATTCATGGTTGTTTCCAAGTTGTTAAGGTCAGCCTCTGCACCCTCATCTTCATCATCATATGCACCACTAAAGATACCAGTATTTAGAAGATCAATAGTATCCTCCTGGTCAGACATAAGAGGATCAGTTGGAAGATCATTAGCATTATCAAAACTTTGCCCAGCAACACTAACAGATAGACTAACAGTAGAAACTCTATTAGTGCTGGTAGCATAACCTTCCTTCTATTGAACAAGCAAATTATCCAATTTAGCTCTAAAATCTTGCACATTCTGGTCACCTTCTTTATTTAAAGCTCCTCCTTCCTTCTCTTGACCATTTATTTCATCCTTATTTGATGGTTTTCATTAGTCTTTTTACCAGCATCATCAGCAACTGCATCCTCTAAGCTCTATGGACTATCATAATATAATGGTAGTAGAATATATTGTTGAGTAAGTACTGCATCAACATTATCCTTGATACCTGCATTCCTATTAGTTTGATTCCCTGCAGCAACTGGCTCATAATTCATAGAGTTTGTTAGTAAATCAATATCAAAGAGCCAATCTGGTCTACTCCCTGCAACATTGGGTTTGTTTTTAAGAACGGTTATGTGCAGGTTCTCCTCTACTTTCCTAGTTCTAGTGTTAAATACCCTAAAAGCCTTGCTATTTATAGAGTATCCAACCAAGAACCCCTCATTAGCCTTCCTAACAAATTTTCCTAGGGGATCTAACGTATTAAGAATGGTCACAGGACACCTAAAAGGTCTCATAAAACTTATACTAGGTGGTCTACCATGTAATAGTTCATAAGGTGTCTTGTTGTGAGGCTTGGTCACTAAAACCCTATTCTGAACATAGCAAGCAGTATTAACTGCTTCAGCCCACAATGTGGTAGGTAAGAGTGAATATGCTAGCATAGTCCTAGCTGCCTCTATTAGTGTCCTGTTCTTTCTTTTAGCAACTCTATTTTGTTATGGAGTTCTGGCAACACTGAATTCCCTCTTAATCCCTTTCATCCCACATAACTGATTCTTGTCATTATTTTTAAATTCAGTTCTATTGTCACATCTGATGATTTTAACCTTATGATTTATTTGGTTTTCAATGCCAGTTATAAAAGTTTTAAGGATCCCACTAGTCTCATCCTTAGTGGCAAAAAAGAAAACCCAACTAAACCTACTAAAGTCATCAGTGACAACAAGGCAATATGTCTTGTGATTGATACTCCTTACAGATGTTGGTCCAAATAAGTCTATATGCAACATTTGTAAGGGTTGGCTGATAAAGCTCACAAGCTTGGTCTTACAAAAGGCTTTGTGTTGCTTTCCATTCTGACAAGCAACACAAGTATGGTCATTTTCAAAAAGCTTTAAAGGCAATCCTCTTATAAGGTTTCCCCTCACAAGTTTGTTCATAGTTTTAAAGTTTATATGACCAAGCCTCCTATGCCATAAAT
>BQNB010060540.1:0-36885 GCA_026074375.1 Tanacetum coccineum
GATCTAAGGGTATAAATGTCAAGTCACACTACTTTTTGAATGTGTGAATAAGGAGTGTGCAAATCATCTCCTTTATTTATGTGATAACCTGTACTTACAAAAATAAAATTTACGAATGAAACTCATCTCTTACTCCCTCCGTCCCATTTTTATTGTCCACGTTTCCATTTTGTGACGTCCCAATTTAATTGTCCACTACTAAAAATAGATAGGGAAGTTTGATCAAGTTTACTATATTACCCTCGTTTAAAATTATTATTACAAACTTTAAAGAAAACTTTAATTAATTAGTTAATGGTAAAATTGTCATTCTGCCAAAAAGTAAAAAAGAGAAATCAGTAATAAATGCACTTTTATTAAACTGTGTGTTTTTTGTCGGGGGACAATAATTTTGAGACGGAGGGAGTATATAATAAGAGAACATACTAAATTCTTTGAGGCAGGGGTGTTCAAAAAGTTCGAGAAACCGACAGACCGAGCCGATCCGCTCGATCTGAAATTGATAAAAACTGAAAACCCCTGAAACCATAAAAATTGATTTACTACGGTTTGGTTTTTATTTTTACATACCTGCGGTTACTTGAACCGAACTGTGTGCATGATATACATGTATATATTTCGACTATATATTTGAATAATTATTAAGACTTTCGGATTACTTTTATACCACAAAGCTTTTGTATTGAACTTATGGAAACACTACTAACATAAATGTGTAATATCATATTAACGTGATTGGGAACCATAAACGTCGAGTTGATTTATTTTGTTAAATTGTTATGCCATACGTTTTTAGTCTAATTTTTGTGAAGAAACCAATTTACTAAGAGGGTGTTTGGATTGCTTATTCAAAATATATTATTCGTTTTGAAAACGGATAATTAGATAATCAGCGGTTACAAAACGCTATTTTGAAATGTAGCGTTTGGATATGATTATTCCGACAAAAAACACATAGTTTAAGAAAAGTGCATTTATTACTGCTTTCTCTTTCTTACTTTTTGACAGAAAGACAGTTTTACCCTTAGCTATTTAATTAAAGTATTCTTTAAAGTATGTAATAATAATTTCAAACAAGGGTAATATAGTAAACTTGATCAAACTTCCCCATCTATTTTTTAGTAGTGGACAATTAAATTGGGACATCCCAAAAAGGAAACGTGAACAATAAAAATGAGACGGAGGGAGTATATATATAGGCAAAAGTTCAACATAGACCCAAAATTTAGTATAGACCCAATGAACCAATCATAGCCACTCATTTTTAATTAAAATAATAAAAAACCACTTTCCACCTCTTTTTTAAAAATTAAATATCTCACAAACCGTTAATCGTTACGCAAAACAAAACATACCATCGCGATGAGAATTAAATCCTTTCTCTATAGAGGGGCACTTCTATATACTTTCGACGAAATTTTTTTTGAATTTTTTTTAGATACGTCTGGAAAAAATCACATGTGATTTGTATCACAAATCATATGTGATTTTATGAAATCACATGTGATTTTTTCAGACGTGACTGAAAAAAAAATCGAAAAAAAGTTCTTCGAAAGTATATCGAAGTGGATGTCTACTGAAAGATAAAAAAATACTCGTCGCGATGGTGTATTTTTTGTCGTTTGACGATTTACCGTTTGCAAGATATTTTATTTTTAAAAAAGAGGTGGAAAGTGTGTTTTTATTATTTTGATGAAAAAATGAGTGGCTAGAATTGGTTCATTAGGTCTATGCTAAATTTTGGGTCTATGTTGATCTCAACTCATATATATATACTATAAACAGAAAGAAACGACGTCGTTTGACGTGGTTTTACACTTGCGCAGAATTCTAGCCCAACAAGGCAACAACGGCCCACACAAAAAAAAACGCTTCTTCCGGCTAAAAAAATTAAAAAAAAGAGAATTTACAAAACGCACCCTGAACTTTTAACTATTTACGATTGTTTTATATAATAAACTTTATTTATCAAATATATACATTATACTACATATCTACCGAATCATTCAGATCAAAAAATACCAGTGGAAATATCTTCGAATTGCGAACAAAACGAGCCTAATATTGCAAGGCTTTCGACATACGCACGATTTTATAAAAAATGTTGAAGTTTAATATAAATAAAATAAAAAAGAAAATTTACAAAACGTACCCTCAACTTTTAACTATTTACGATTTTTTATATAATAAACTACATTTATCAAATATATAACACATATCTACCGATTCATTCAGATAAAAAAATACCCGCGGAAAGATCTGCGAATTGCGGACAATTGCAATGCTTCTGACGTACGCACAATTTTATAAAAAATATTGAAGTTTAATATAAATAGGAAAAAAAATTACAAAACGTACCGTCAACTTTTAACTATTTACGACTTTTTTATATAATAAACTTTATTTATCAAATATATAACACATATTTACCGATTCATTCAGATAAAAAAAATACCCGCGAAAAGATCTTTGAATTGTGAACAAAACGAGCCAAATATTGCAATATACAAGTCAGCCTCGCCACAACACGTAAACACATTTCCATTCAATATTCATTCGAAACAGATTCGCAAAAAATTATGCCCCGCGGCAACGCGCGGGCTATGTAATCAAATCACACAAAAACAAGCCCCGCCACAACGCGTGAAAGGTCCAACTCTTATGCAGTCAAAACCGCCCTACGCTAAGCCAAAAAAAAAGAGAAAAAAATAAACGCCCCACAGCAACGTGCGAGCAATCATGCTTGTTTTTACTATGATTAACCGTGACTCGAACCGGGCCAACTGCTAATTTTGGTTACCCGCATGTTCGGTTAACCGCTTAGTGCGGTTCAATTTCGAGGTAGTGAAATGAATCAACCCGCCCCGCGGAAAACGGTTACTTTTTTTCTACCAATAGAACCGAACCGACGCGTTCCGTAAACACCTCTTTAGACTTTTTATAATATATATTTTTTATTATTAAAAAAACAACCTATATGTTGTTATTATTTCATTAGAAAAAATTACATGTTTGGTCCCTATGATTTACACCAAATGACATGTTTCGTCCCTATTCGATTTTAATTACTCCGCTCGTCTTTATTTTTGAAACTTGTAACAAAACCGAGCTCTATTTTGGATGGTTGTTAAGTTTTTCGTTATGGCTGTCACCGGTAATACTACAAAAGTTTAAAAAATAAAACATCTCATTCTCTTTTTTTATCCTTCACCTCTACCAATTACATACTATTCACAAAATCAAAAACACAAATCACAAAAATAATCTTTTCACTCTATCATTCACATATTTTTTTTGCAAAATCATAAACAAAATCAATGAATATAAAAAACACTAATTTCTAAAAAGTAAAAATCTTGCAGCCAAATCCGGCCACCACTAAATTCCGTCAACCATCAAATGCCGGCCGCCACTAAATTCCCTATTTATTTACTATTCAAAATTCCACCTATTAAAATCTTCAAACAAAACCAACCCATATCTATTCTTGCAAAACATATTCTATAATACCTTTTCCTCCTTTCTTTCTTTAAAATATAACAGCATGTTCTCCCTTTTCCGCCTTTCTTTCTTTAAAATATAACAGCAAATTACCCCACTCAATAGTGCTCAAACCAACCCAGCCTTATATACGACGCATCATAGAAGCCTTTAAGGATTTTCCTCCAGCTACTACTGGCCTTTTGGAGAGTTTACTTGCAATAGATCTTGGGCAAAGAGGAACTGTTGCTCTTGGTCTCAAGAGCGAGGTAACTCCTCCTTTATAACTCCAAAATATAGACATTTTAATACTTATGAGGAGAATGATCAAAAGGGATCTGAAATCCGCCATGGCTGCAGCACGATCCACCTTCAAAACATATAGATCTACTTATAAAATATATAAATCTACATATAAAATATATAGATCTAATAGGTGTAAAAATAATTTTGATTGGGTCTCTTGGTTGAAATGTCCTAGATCCTTGTTTTTGTAATTTTTCTAGCGTCTTGCTAGTCTTTTAATACAATTTGCCGTTCAAAAAGAAAATATATAGATCTACAAAAAATAGTGGTGGCTGTGAAGTGGTGATGAATATGACATGATGAGGGTTGTGATGTGGTGGTTGCAACGACGTGGTGGTGAGCGCGACGTTTTGGTGGTGGTGGGGACGTCATGATGGTGATGGTGGATATGGAATGGTGGTGGCTAACCATTGTTAAGGATATAAATAAGAAAAAATGTTCAATGGATGGTGGTGACACTCGTCGAGAGGTGAAAGGGCAGGTGGCTGCGTATGGTGGTGTAGGTGGTGGTGGTTGTTCATAGGTTTGGTGGCAGTTAAGTGTGGTGGGTGGAGGAGTTGAGATGAATGTGATGGAAATAAAAAGTCAAAGGGATATGTGGATTATAAGGTGTTTAGTTAGGTGGGTGGGTGATACTAGTGAGTGTATTAGAAAAGACGAAAATACCCCTTCAATTATTAGACTTAACGAAAAAACTTAACAACCATCCAAAATAGGGATCATTTTTGTTACAAGTTTCAAAAATAGGGACGAACGGAGTAACCAAAACCGAATAGGGACGAAACATGTCATTTTGTGTAAACCATAGGGACCAAACATGTAATTTTTTCCTAAATATTATTATCATTATTTATTAAACTAAATAAAAAGACCCATAAAATTCACGTATATTTTTAAAAATATGTAAAAAAAATACATGTTGATGTCTTGCGCAACAAGAGGGGGAACGAAACCTACAAACAATCATGTTGGACACGGTAACTGGACTCATATAAGCAATAGTTATAGACCCGCGAACAAACACATGTGAATAAAAAGGCAACCCGTAACTAAAATATACGTAAAGTAGCAATACTGTTACAACCAACATAGTGTGTTATTTGATCGAATGTGTTTAACACTAAATCAAGTCATTCTATGATAATAGCACAATAGATGGATTACGTTCTATATGGTGTAAGTATGTCATATATGTCAAAATATCAATAAGTTGGAACAGTCAACGCAAAAGTAAAAAAAACCAACATAACCAATTTTCCCGCCATTTTCATATTTGTATAAATTACTTGTATCTCTATCATTTTCAGTTAGTTCATGATTTGTAATCTCCTTCTTGTAACAAATAACCTTCATCTTATCAATAACAAATCCATTTCATCTAATTCGAGATTATGTTCTTATCTGCTAGAATTTTCTATTATCTGGAATCACTTCTTCATTTCTATTATTTAAATCTGGAAGTAGTTATCAATAGGTATTAGAGCAGCGATCTTGGCAACAAGATCCTGTTCAATTTCCGATCAATCTTCATTAAACACCATCATAAACCACTGTAACCGTTTAAATTTCATTTTCGCGCCTAATCTCAAAAATGTTAACAATTCATTCCTATTCTTTTTCCAATCTCAAAAACATGTTTAGAGTCAAATCTTGAGTCAGTTTTTCAGTTCTTGGTTAGTTGTTAACAATTAGTTACATTTATTAGTTACAATTTTAGTTTTTTTGTCTTCTTATGTTCTTGGTTAAAAAAAGGGTCAAAATGGTTTGTCAAACTAGAGCCAGTAGAAGCAACAGTTTTGATGAGGATGGGTTAAGAGACACAATAGTTAGACTCATGAGGGAAGAAATGGAAAGGATAAAGGAAGAATTCAATACTGCAGCTATGACAACTCTGGGTGGTGCAATGGTGAGGAATCAAGATGGTAATCCAAGGCAGCAGATGCAGTTTAGCAGAGCCACTAAGATAGAATTTCCAATATTTGTGAGAGAGGATGTCAGAGGTTTGTTGTATAAGTGTGAACAGTTCTTTAGCGTTGATCACATAGCTGATGACCAAAAGGTATCTCTGAAAAAAAAGGAAAAAATGGTTACTGTTCATAAAAAGAAAAGTGAAAGCATCACCCTTCTCCACACTTGGAGAGGGCTAAAAATAGTTACACAAGAATTTGGACCTATTCTTGTGGGATTTGTGTGTGGTCCGTTCATATACCAATGGGATTGATCCCGGACAACTAAGCCCAACTACTTAAATGCAATTCCCGTAACTATTTTACTTATACAAGCTCGGGAATATTTAATGACCATCACATTTAATCAATACCCCCCCACCAACGGCTAAACACTCTCCCCCTAAGGGGTGGTCATTCAATTGTATTCCTTTCTGTAAGTCGTGAGTCTTGGAGCCTTGTATCTTGGGATCATCCTTTTGAAGTTCCATTTGCATCTTGTGATCCTTAGATCTTGATCTTTAACCTTGGACTAGTCTTTGACAAATATACTGATATCGTGTCTTTTGGCTTGATTTGACTTGATTACGAATCTCTAAATCTTATCCCTTGAATCTTTATGCCGCCTTGCGATCTTGTTGTCTCCACCCTCAATGCTCAAGATCTTGATAGTCTTGCTAACAATCTCTCTCAACATGTCTTTTTTAACAGATTACTGTACCTCAAAAATGTTCATTATGAGGAAGTGCCTTGTTCATCAAGGATTTCGGGAAGACTTGACATTTTGAGCTTTCATCATGTATTTATCTTTGTGGATTTAGCATGAGGTCTTGAATCTTGACTCGTCATGGACTAGAAGCTGCTACCATACCGTCAGGAAAACCTGCAGTATAGGTTATAGATAAACATACATGACGAAAGTAAACTTGTCACTTCGTCGAATACGTTTGCAATAAACCACGGTTCCCCGTTAAGTCAGTATAAATAGCCTGTATCAGGTAGAATTCAAAAGAATCTCCTTTTACAGGGTTCGCACTGCCCTAGCCGTTCTCGTTACCCTTGTAGCGTTCTCAAAGCAGACAACAACGGTAATTAGTGAATCAATAGTTACTAACTTTTCTGATTGCGTCTATCAATTTCAAATTACTGGAACAAGTTTGATTTCATATAGGAATCGCAACCATCGTTTCTTTCCAATGACACAATTTGATTCATAAAGTAATCTCCTCGCAATCACCTACCAAGACTTAATTGCTGTTGGCTCAAGAAGGATTTCCATCTTCCACTGTGAAACTAAAGAGTAACACTTCAGATGTTCTGCAATAACAAAAGGATAAATGCTGTAGACTTAATGATACCAAATGTTGTATACTTGATGTACAACACATTTTGTATATTGGAATTTGTGTCCTCAGTGAGATATTTGATGGATCTCATTGGCTTAGACTCTCTAAGTGCACATTGTTATTTGGTAATCGAAGGCTGGAGCGGACTGCCACCATTTCAAGATTCAACACCGATCTCGGAATGAGAAAGCCATATAAATGTGTTTGATCTCCGTGAGAAATGAAAACAGAAATACTTATATAGAGATTCTGAGTGGGTAAGGAGGGTTGTTGCATGCATCACTAGTCCATAGATTATCTTGTCTCAAGTATCAAATCATCTTTGTGATTACCGAAAGATTATGCACTGACCCGTTTCCATCTGCCTAAGGTTGTATGGAGGGCTTCTTTCTTTTACCTGTTTCCTTAACCTTACAATTCTTTTCCCATTCTTCAACCCCTTCATTGCTTTACCTGAGACTTCATGACTAGTACCTTGTAGGTTTTATTCCAGCAATAGCTCCATCTTAGGTGCACTATTCCTATATTCTCACTTTTAACTCCTTTTCTCAATCATGCCTAGGACTTCTCTCTAGCTAAATGGAGTGTTCCTTCTGGGTAGATCCTCCGGTTCGGTTGGATCATGTGAACGAATATACCTACCTTAACCCCAAACCTAATAACTCTCCTAGAAATGAACAGTTGTCATCTTTGAGATATTGCCATGAAGACCAGAAAACCAATTTGATGAAAAAACATCAACCTGAGTTCGAGAAATCATTAACACATGAGTGGTTTCCAGAGATACCAAAAAGCTCCCCCTACACATATGCACCATATTATGAAAGAGTTTTGCACATGTGAGGTTTAGGAACGCACTTATAGATTGAAGATCGAATCCATTTATTAATCCTAATGACTCACATTTAATCACGATTCCCCCCCCAAAAATTGCATATTTGTTTACAAATTTTGACAATTAGTTGAATTAAAACAAGTTAGATGTCCTTAATTTCACGAGGAGCCTAACAAAGTCTGGGGAGAAAATGGAGTGCGATGCAGAATGAATCATATTATTAACTCCCCCTCAATATAGAATCGATTGAAAACTTGGAGTGGGAGTTTGATATGAAGCACACAATTTTGAAAGAAATTGAAATTTTCTTGTTGAGAATATCTTTGAAAATTGTGCTCAACATGGAAAATTAATGTGATATATATCTTAATTACCATCATTTTCCTGAAAACTTCTCTGACAATCAAATTTGAATGTTTATATGACTTTTGCTCAAGACCGGAAGATACGGGCTTCCCGTTGTTATAGGATAAATGTACATAAATGAACAATTTTCCTTTCCTTTGGAGACCGAGTCCTAAGCTGACATTGACTTAGAAAGTCGAGAGAAAAAACGAGAGAGAGAAATTTTTGAAGGCATTTAAAACTCTCGCTCGAACTTCATTTATTCACCTGTGTTAATATTAATCAACATTACTAGTGCCAAATGTTAATCGAATGTCAGAGACATGTCAAAGAAAGATTATTTTTTTGTATTTTTGAAATTTTTTTGATATTGTATTTTTGTTTTTTATAGGTTTGATAGTTTTAGTATTTTGTTTTTCTCTTGGTTTTATAAATCAAAATAAAGAGAAAAGATCAAAAATATTTACAATCTAAGTTTTCCAACAGCAGTGTTAGTTGTTGCTAGCTTGAAGTAATGAAGTTCGAATCGGTGTTGTTGTTGACATTATCGGATGCATCAGCAGTAAACAGCGGAAGACTATTGAAACAACATGATTTTCTATCCTGAGATAATTCTCGAAACAAGATGACCGAATAGACTTTCCAACTCTACCATCGACTCAAGATCATATATCTACTGAGTGATACAAGAAGATTTCACTTCTTTTTAAGTCAAGCCACTTAAGTGTAACACACCCTTTTTTTCTTTTGAAGAACGGGTTGCAATCTGACATTTGATACAAGCCAGTGACTTGACTAAACAAACATTGAAAGTGTCAAAAGTAGCTCAAGAACCGAAAAGAATTATCTCTTTTCGTTGTTTAGATAATCAAACTGACACGTACATTTTCCTTTTATTTGAAGATCGGGTTGTTATCTGTCATTTAATAGCAAACCATTGACTTGAAAATTAGAGAACAACAATCAGATAGATAGAATTATGCTGTTTCCTTAGTCTTGATAACCTGCCATGAAGAAAGTTGGAATTCAAGACCCTTTGCTTGAAGGGTTTTCGAGGGATTAAAGTACTATCATTGCACACACAGAATTTTATTCAGATTATTCTCGGTGTTACACGGAGGCAGTTAATTTTCCACACAGGCAAAAATTCTTCCAGTTAGGAACCCACCTAAGTACAATTTCTAGGTTTGCTTGCCTAGATGAAGGCAAGACTAGATCCTTAGGACCCTAACCTTCCTTTGAATTTCCTGACATTGCCTATGTTTTTTTCAATTTTCAAGTTTTGAGACATTGGCACTTTGGTTATCCAGCCACGGGAATATCATGTTTTTTACATAATTAAGCATATAGACATCATGATAGCCAGTACAAAACATTGCTTACACATAGCACAACAACTTCTGATTTAGCATTTTAACGCAAGCTTAATGTTTATTACTTCAGATGAACTTACTATGCTTCTGAGTCTTTTGGGAATTAAGAGAATTCCTAGGTTTTCTTCTAATATTCGAAGTTATTCGAGAGGCAACAACTTTAGACTTGGAGTGAACCCTAGACAGAGCTGTGGACTTATAGTCTTAGCAGTTGTTGTTTTTAACATCTTGTAGGAGAAAAACCACTTTGAGTTAGAGTTAGCTTTTTGCCTAGTAGATGACATTTGTTTGCTAGCAGTGATTGGTTTTGTCCTAAACGCTTGATTTAACAGTTTTTGATTAGGGACCAAGCATTTACTACCCTAGAGGTCTTAGAATGATCTTACCCTAAAGAATCTAAGGCAATCACCTTAACAATTTGCACACCTTTTGATTCTCGTATGTAAGGTGCCGAGTTTGAAGTACTGGTTTGGACAAAGCATTCGTCCTATCAACGTGGGAAGAACCGAGGATTTTGGAAAAGAGTGGACAGAATAAAAGTTTGGTTTTATAAGAAAAGGTGGGTTTCCCAAGATTGATTGGGCTTTTAAACATATATTCATTCTCGTACCTTTTGTGTGCCTTTCGTTCAGAAACCATAAACAAATAACTGGCCTCTTAGCTAGCATTGTCAAAGATGGTGTCATAAGCTATCGTTTTTGCAAGATTCAATTGATTGAATTTTGGTTTGGAGCTTGCGTCACTTTGATAGAGGTCAAACAGGTTTTGTATGTGGCCTTAAGATGACATGTTTCTTTGGCATAATTCTAAACCTAATTCTAATGACACTTTCTTCATCTTCAAGTTTCAGGAAACAAAGGGGTCAAGGGTATTTTGATCACATTTGAGTATCACACACTCCTTACCCATGAGATCTCCAACTGGAGCCTGCAACCGGTTCGAATCTTTTTGTTCATTCATATAAGCTTTATCATACATAATCTTGTCATATTTGCATTCTTCACTGATTTGTGTACCAATGATTCCAAAGAACAACTATTCTAATTTCCCTTTATAATAATGCAATTTTTCAAGTTTTCTTTCGTACGATCAACTCAGTTTATGATCAGTATAACTGACACTTCGTGAGTATGCAATTGAATATTTCATGATCATAAGCAATTTTCATCTGTGGGTCTACCACTCAGTTGGTCCATCTGAGTCTTAGACGAGCTGCATGTCAACGTGTTCCAGATAAGGATGTTGCTGCAATGTATCCTTCTAAAGTGCATTCACTTTTACTCTCTCATTTTCTTTATAAGCATCTGCAGCAACCATGAATTCAACATTCCACTTAGAGTGCTTTGGATCCCCGCTTCTTTTCCACTTGACAATCTCACTGTTGCGAAGAATAACAGCATCCCGTTTCCTTGGCTTTACTGTGCAGTTGCTGGCATAATGACCTTCTCCTCGACAGTTGTAACACCTTATCGGGTTACCATTGATACCATTACCATTACCCTCAGCCGGTGCTGTAACAACATTTCCATTCCCATACTGATTTGCAATTCTGGAACAACACTAACCCATTATATTTTAATATTCTGAAATACCCGGATTATGGACCAGCATTTTGCCCAACCTCCTTCGCATCATATTGCAAAACATTTTAGTCTCACCGATTTCCCAACATACATCGAACTATTTGCATTTTGATGTCTTGGGCCTTCGTGTTCATATCCTGTTGTGCAGTTTGACTATTGCGGGGATGAATGAACTTCTTTGTTGATTTGTTGTGGTATGGGATTGACTTTGAATCTTTAGCCATAAAGCAAGATGCCTTGTTCTAGCAGTTGTAGAGATCTGAACTGTCTTTCCGAGATTCTGCATTGGTTGTGGCATGTAGTTCGTGTTGAATGAAGGTTGTGGGACAAAGTTGAATGAAGGTGTGGATGTTTGAATGTAGGTAAGAGTGATGATGATCTGGTGACACGGTGTCTGAGTGTGTTTGACATAATGCCAAAGGATTCATAGTGTGTTGCAATTCGTGTGTTTCTAAAAAAAAAAAACCACCCATTGATGTCTTGCTAGATCCGACATGCAAAAGGTGATTTAAAATGATAAACACGGATCTTAGTGGTAATAGCGATTTGGGTTGTTGTGGGAAAACCTATTTCACGGGATTTTTACAAATCTTTGAATTAAAGACCGAGAAAAGAACGTATCTTTCGCGGATTTTACAAAATCCAAGAAGGAAACCGTAAAACAATGATTGATTGTTGTTTAAATTCGTTGAAGAACTTGACCTTTCGTTAACGATATGTGAGCTAAAACGATGAACGTTGAAATTTCTTACAACGATAAGGTTAAGCACTTGAAAATTTTGAAAACTAAAATGAAAACTAAAAAATAACAAAAATTAAAATTGAAAAGTAAAAAAATGAAATTTTAAAAAGTTTGAAAGTAAAAGTTATATTTAACTTGCTTAAAAAAAGAAAGGGTTAAATAGTAAACTAAGTAAAAAACAAATATTAAAATATGATATGTGTTAGAAGTTGAAAGGCTTAACTTGTAAATTTCCAATTTTAGTCAATTAAAATTTTTCCCTCCTTACGTCTTCTTCATTTTGAAACATATAAAGATGTAACGATTGAAAATTTGATCAGTCGAACTCGATCGGTTATCGTCGGTGAAAGCCGAATATACTACCACGTTATCGAAACATGTCACGCGTAACATGATGAATCTTAAGCCGCCGTCGTATTAACGTCACTCGAAACCAAAAAACCCAAAATACGTTTAAAATGTATAAAAATTTTCTCGTTCGGTTCCTAAATGTGACTCGTTCGGTGCAACTTAAAAAGTTACTACTCGTTCGAACGTCTTTGAATGTTGCTCGTCTCGGTTCCTTTAAACTGTTTTAGCCGTCGGTCCTTGTTATTTTCACTCGTTCGGATTCCATGTGTTTTTGTTTTTGCCGCGTTCGATCCTTGATGCTTTCACATCGTTCGGAAATTCCTTTGTGTTTGTTTTTTGCACTCGTTCGATCCTTGATGCTTCCACCTATCGGATCCCTTGTTTTTTTTTTTTGGCACTCGTATCGAATTCCTTAGTGCTTTCACTCTTCGGAATGAGTGTTTAATCCTTTGTGTTTTGTTTTTCACTCGTTCGATCCTTGATTTCCACAGCGTTCGGCTCACACCCTGTCGAGAAAACTTGCGGCTCACTCCTTGATTAGAACTCTTCGGTGCTTGCTATTAAACCTCAATTCGGTGCTTGCTAATATTGTACTCGTTCTTTCTTCTTCACACCGTGTACAAACAAAAGAATCCACAAAGTGAAAGCCACGCAAATAAACGTATGAAACTGGTTAAGGGTTTATAAAGAAACAAAAACAGTAGAAAAAAAATAATAGAGATTAAGTCACGAAAATGGTAACAAAAACAGTGAAAAAAAACAAGGCACAACTAGACCACTAGACACTAAACCACTAACACCAAAGATAATAAAAAAACAACAAGGAACGGATACCAGAATAAGTAATAAAACGTGAGATAATCACCAAAATAAACAGTCTATAATCCAAATCAATAGCCTCTAATAAGTAACCACAAACGAAAACCACTTAACCCAACCTATGGCTCTATGATACCACTTGTTAGGAATATCATTATCATCACCTTAAAACAAAAATAAGAAAATAGATTACTATGAGAAGAAAGTAAAAAAGGAAAAAATGGTTACTTGTTCATATAAGAAAAATTAAAGCAACAACCTCTCCACACTTGAGAGGCTATAAAGTAGTTACAAAGCAGTGGACTATATCATGTGGTTTGAGTTGGCCGTTTCATAATACAAATGGGCTTGAGCCCGACACTAGGCCCAACAAGCTAAAATGAAATTCCCTAAACTACTTTTACTTAGACAAGGCTCGTGAATGATTTAATGACCATCACCTTTAAATAAATACAACGCTAACTGATTAAAATTTCCAATATTTGTGAGAGAGGAGTCAAGTTGGTTGTCTAAGTGTGAAACAGTTCTTTAGCGTTGTTACACATAGCTGATGACCAAAAGGGTACTCTGATTTCAATTCATCTTTATGACATTGCACTAATGTGTACCAAAAAAAATCCATAAGGATCGTGGGGGAAAATGTGGATCGGGGAATTTACAAACAAGCCATTTTACAAAGATTTAGTAGTTCCCTTTGGCTGAATTAAAGAATGTTAAGTATGAGTCTAATATGGAAAATTACCAAAATGCTTATGATAAACTGTTGAGTAGGGTAGAAGTTTTAGAAGAGCAATCTGTTAGTTTTTGTTAGGCCAATTCAGTGCCCAATGATCTTTCACTTGGATTTGAATACAAAATATCTTAAGTGTTAGATAACCTTAAACATTACCAAGGTCACTGAGTGAACAGTCACTCAGTGAGTTACCTTCAAGTATTCAACCTGAGCCTATAAAAAAGACTCAACCATTCAGTGAGGCGGTATTTAGTGAATGAAGTCCCTGAGCCAAAGAAGAAGATGATGGGTTTAGTAAGTTGTGCCAATAGACTTACTGAACCCCATACAATCTCCAACAACAAAAGTACCCTGCAGACAAGTGCCTAACGAATAGGCGGGATAAGTTTGAATGGATAAGATCAAGTACTTATCTAGCTAAAAATAAACTTATCACGAATAGGGTATTAAGACAAGGTCAGTTTGTTAGTATTGACCTTAGAAAGTGTGTTTTTCCCTTTCCTAGATTAGAATTGTAACAAAGACAAAGTGTATTTCATGAAAACTTATTGTTACAGGTAACCGGATAGGTTATTCCGCGAATGTCGTAAAATGTAACCTAATACTTTTGCTACTTATTTTAATTTCATGAAAATTTATTTTTACGGGTATCCGGATAGGTTATTCCGCGAACGTCGTAAAATGTACATTAAATGTGAACCCGACTCTAGACTAATAATTAGTCTACATGCTTTATGTATTTACATCATTTTACATATGTACCTTATATGTTATATTTTTTTATTTTTTACTTTTGCGTTTACCCTTTGCGTTTTGCGTTTTAACTCTTACAATACACTACCTTTTTGTACATTAGCCTTAACATTACTCACTTATACAAAATTTTAACAAAAATTAAACCTATAATCCCCTTCCTCCCCTTCATATTTACAGCTAAACCACATGGACATGTGTCCATGTGGTATTCCAAACTTACTACGAGGTGTCTTGATTTAAGTTAACCTCATGGACACATGTACTACCACTTTTGCATGCCTTGATAACCTCTCACCTATCTCACCACCTCATTCATTCATAGTTAACCATCAATCACACTCTCCTCCTCTTGTTAGCCGTCCCTCCTCTCATCACCGACAACAAATTCATACAAAATTTTGTTAAAGAATATCATCAAAGTTGAAGGTTTAAAAGGCTAGTTAAAGTTCTTGGGTCATATTCATTAAAACACAATCAAATCATCATAAGAAACTCATCATTTTCTTGGGTAAAAATGGTGTTCACCATGGTTATTTAGTGTTTGCAAGGATCTTGGTTGGGTTAAAGAACTAACAGTTGGTCGGTCTTTGAGGTATTGCCATGAAGATCCTAAAACCATTTGAAACAAAACAATCAACGTTTCCGAGAAATCATTTGAGACACAGTGATATTTCCAGAGTTACCAAAAAAGCTCCCCATACACATATGCACCATATTATGTAAAGAGTTTTGCACATGTGAGGGTTTAAGAACGCAACTTTATAGATGAAAAGCGTATCATTATTAATCCCCCGTACTGATCAACATTTTTAATCACGATTCCCCCCTCAAAAAATTTCATATGTTTTTAAATGTTTTTGACAACTAGTGAATTATAAAACAAGTTAATGTCCGATTCACAGGAGCCTAACAAATACGGGAGACAGGAGTGCAAGCAGAATGAATCAAATTATTATCCTCCCCCTCCAATTATAGATAGATTGAAAACTTGGAGTGGAAAAAAGTTCGTTGAGCACACAATATTTGAAGAGAATTTGAAATTTTCTTTTTGAAATACTTGAAAAATTGTGCTCAACAGAGGAAAAATATGTGATATATATCTTATTTTCCATCATTTTCCTTGAAAACTTCTCTTGAGCAATCAAAACTATGAATGTTTATATGACTTTGCTCAAGACAGAGAAGATACACCTTCCCGTTGTTTAGGATAATGTACTAAATGAAATTTCCTTTCTTTGGAGACCGAGTCCTAAGCTGACAATTACTTAGAAAAGTCGTGAGAGAAAAATAAGGAGAGAGGACATTGTTTTGAAAGCATTTAAACTCAATCTCGCTCGAACTTCATTTATTCACCTTGTAAAATATTAATTCACCATTTCTAGGTGCGCAAATGTGTAGCGATGTGAAGAGACATGTCAACGAAGATTATTTTTGTATTTTTGAAATTTTTTATGTTGTATTTTGTTTTTTTATAGTGTTTTATATATTTAGATTTTGTTTTTCCCTGGTTTTCTAAATCAAAATATAGAGAAAGATCAAAAATTTACATGTCGAAGTTTCCATTCAGCAGTGATAAGTTGGTGCTAAAAGAGTGAAGTAATGAAGTTGAATCTTGTTGGTTGTTGACATTTATCGATGCATCACATCAGTAGTAACAACACGGAAGACTTTGAAACAAAATATTTTCTTCCTTTGATAAATTCGTCGAACAAAATGACCGAATATACTACCAAACTCTAACCATCGACTTCATGACATCATATCGACTGAAGTGAAAACAAGAAGGAATTTCTCCTTCTTTTTAAGGTAAAGCGCACTGAATGTACACTCCCTTTTTTTCTTGAAGAACGGTTGCAATCTGACATTTTATTACAAGCCATTTGACTGAAACAACAAACATTGAATGTTTCAAAATTTAGCTCAAGACCGAAAAGATTTCTCTTTTCGTTGTTAAGGATAAACGCACTGACGCGTACATTTTCCTTTTATATGAAGATCGGGTTGTTATCTGTCATTTAATAACAAACCATTGACTTGAAAATTAGAGAACAACAATCGGATAGATCGAAGTATGCTGTTTCCTTAGTCTTGATAACCTGCCAAGAAGAGAAGTGGAATTCGAAAACCCTTTGCTTGAAGTTTCGAGGGATTAGTGAAAGTACTTGCATTGTCACACCACAATTTATCAGATTTTATTCTCGGGTGTTACTACTGGATGCAGTGTAATTTTCCACACAAATGGCAAAAATGCTCCAGTTGGAACCCTCCTAAACAATTTGCTAGTTTGCTAGGCCCGAATGAAGCAAAGAACTTCCATTGGGACCCTAACTCCTTTGATTTCCTGACATTTGCCTTATGTTTCTTTTGATTTTCAAGTTTTGAGACATTGGCACTTTGGTTATCAGCACGGGAATTCATGTCATTCACATAATTAAGCATACAGACATCATGATTGCCAGTAACAAAACATTGCTTACACATAGCACAAACAACTTCTGATTTAGCATTTCTAACAACGCAAACTTAATGTATATTGACATTGCAATTGACTTATGCTTCTGAGGTCTGGAATTAGAGAATCCTATGTTTTCTCTAATTTTCGAAGTTATTCGAGAGGCAAACAACTTTTATAGACTTGGAGTTGCACCCTATCAGGCCTGTGGACCTTATAGTCTTAAGCAGTGATGTTTACTCTTGTAAGGAGAAAAAACCACTTGAGTTAAGGTTCGCATGTTGCCTATGGATAGACATGTTGGAGTGTGCTGAAGCACGTGATTGGTTATTGTCCTAACGCTAGAATTTAACAAGGTATGTTAGGGACAAACATTATCTACCCTACCCCTAGAGGTCCTTAGATGATTTGGCCCTAAAGAATCTAGAGCAATCACCTAAACATTTGCACACCTTTTATTCTCTTAATGGAAGCGTGCCGAGTTTGAAGTGACTGGTTTGGACAAAGCATTCGTCTTATCAACTTTGGGAAAACCAGACGGAATTTGGAAAAGGAGTACAGAATAAAGTTTTGGTTTATAAAAAGAAAAAGGTGGGTTTCCCAAGATTGATTGCTTTGTAAACATAGTATTCGTTCTCGTACCTTTTTTGGTGTGCACTTATTTCTTCAGAAAACCTATCAAAATAACTGGGAGCTCTTAGCTTAAGCATTGTCATAGATGGAGTCATACAATTGTTTTTTTGCAAAGAGTCCATTATTGAATTGGTTGAGCTTGTGGTCCCTTTGACTAGAGTCATACAGGTTTGTATGTGGTCTTTCAAGATGAGCATTTTCTTTGGCATAATCAAAACCTGAGATTCTAATGACACGTTCTCATCTTCCAAGTTTCTGAGACAAAGGGTCAAGGGTATTTGATGCACATTGAGTATCACTACTCTTACCCTTGAGATCTCCCAACTGAGCTTGCAAGGCAACCGTTCAGATTCTTTTGTTGCATTTCATTAACGCTTATCATACAGAAACCTTGCCCATTTTGCATTCTTCACATTTTTTTGTTACCAAATGATTCTCAAAAGAACAACGTATTCGTTTTTTCCTTTTTTATAATGCAAATTTCAAGTTTTTCTTCGTTACAAAAATCAGCTCAGTTTGGAGATCATTATACTACAACTTCGAGAGTATGCATATTGAATTACATGTATCATAGCAATTTTCATCTTTGGGTACCTCAGTTGATCCATCTGAGTCATAGACGAGAGCATTGTCAGACTGAGTTCCAGATGTGGATGCTTGCTGCAATGTATCCTCTAAAGTGCAGTTCACTTTTACTCTCTCAGTTTCTTTATAAGCTCTGAGCAGCATGAATTCACATTCCACTTGAAGTGCCTTTGGATCCCCCCGCTTATTCTTCCTCTTGAGCAATCTGCAGCTGTTGCTGAAGATAAGCACTTCCGTTGTCTTGGCTTTACTGTGCAAATTATGCTGGCATATATGACCCTCTCCTCGACAAGTTGTAACACCTTTATCTCGGATACCATTGATAACCATTACCATTAAACCCCTCAAAGCCCCGGAGCTGTAACAAACATTTCCATTCCCATACTGATTTGCAATTTCTTGAACAACACTACAGCCCATTCATATTTAAATATTACTGAATACCCGGATTATACCTCATTTTGCCCAACCTCATTTCGCAATCATATTGCGAAAACATTTGTGTCTCACAGATTTCCAACATTATCATCAAACTATTTGCATTTTGATGTCTTGGCTCTTGTTCCATATCTGTTGTGCATTTTACTATTGCGGGGAGATTAAGAACTTCTTTGGTTGTTGTTTGTTGAGTATGGTATTGACTTGAATGTTTAGGCCAATAAAGCATGTGCAATGTGTCATTGCAGTTGTGGATCTGAACTGCTTCGAGATTCTGCATGGTTGTGGCATGTAGTTCTGTTGAATGAAGGATTGTGGTGACAAAGTTGAATGAAAGGTTGTGGATTTGAATGTAGGTAAGAGTGATGAGTGATCTGGGTGACACGGTGTCTGAGTGTTTGACATTAATGGCCCAAAGGAAATCTGTGTGTTTGCAATTCGGTGAGTTCCTAAAAACATTGATGTCTTGCTGAGTCCGACATTGCTAAAGTGATGTAAATATGAATAAACAAGGGATCTTTTAGTGGGTACAAGAGATTGTTGATGTGGTGGAAAACAATTGCACGGATTTTACAAATCGTTGATTAAAACCGGAAAAGAATCGTATCTTCGCTAGGGATTTCAAAATCAAGAAGAAACCGGTAAAACAATGATTAATTTTTGTATTGAAATCGGTGAAGAACATAACTTTCGTAACATTGTGATCTAAAACGATGAACGGTGCATTTTCTTAACAACGAAAGGGTTAAAATTTTGAAAAATTTGAAAAACTAAAATGTAAAGAACTAAAAATAACAAAAATTAAAAGTTTAAAAGTGAAAAAAAAAATGAAATATTTTAAAGTTTGTAAGTCAAAAGGTTATATTTCAACTGCTTAAAAAAAGAAAGGTTAATAGAAACTAAAGTAAAATTCTAAAAAATTTAATATGAATATTGTTTAGAAGTTGAAGGGCTTAACTTGGAAATTTCCAATTTTTAGTCAATTAAAATTTTTTCCCTCCTTACGTCATCCCTTCATTTGTGAAACATGATAAAGATGTAAACGATTGAAAAATTTGATCAGTCAAACTCAACGTCGATCGTTTTATCGTCGAGAAAAGCCGAATATACCAGACGATGATCGAAAACGATGTCCGTGTACGATGATGTAAGTCTAAGCCCCGTCGTTTAAACGTCACTCAAAACCGAAAACCCAAAATTACGTTTTAAAAAAACTTATACAATTTTTCTCGTTCGTTTTCCAAAATGATACTCGTTCGTGCAACTTAAAGAAGTTACTCGTTTCTGGTCGTCTTTGGAATGTTGCTCGTATAATCGGAATCCTTCTAAAAAGTTGCTATTGCTCGTTCGATCCTTGTTATTTCACCTCGTTCGGAGTCCTTGTGTTTGTTATTTGCACTCGTTCGATCCCTGAAGTGCTTTCCGACGTTTCGGAGAACATTAATCCTAGTGTTTGTTTTTTTGTGCACTCGTTCGAGATCCTTGAGTGCTTCCACTGTCTTCGGATCCTTACGTGTTGTTTTTGCAACTAAACGTTTCGATCCATGAGGCTTTCACCTCGTTTCGGAATCGGTGATCCTTGTGTTTGTTTTTTTTCACTCGATCGATCCTTGGAGTTTCCACTCGTTCGGCTCACATCCTTGTCGAGAACAGGACGTTCTGAATCTCACTCTTGATGAGTAACTTCCGTTCGATGCTTGCTAATAAACTCTTCTCGGTGCTTGCTAATATTGTACTGGCGTTCTTATCTTTCTTCTTCACACCGTGTACAAACAAAAGAATCCACAAAGTGAAAGCCACGCAAATAAACGTATGAAACTGGTTAAGGGTTTATAAAGAAACAAAAACAGTAGAAAAAAAAATAATAGAGATTAAGTCACGAAAAATGGTAACAAAAACAGTAGGAAAGAAAAAAAAACTAGGCACAACTAGACCACTAGACCACTAAACCACTAAACCCAAAGAAGTAATAATAAAAAAACAACAAAAACGTGAATACCAAATAGTAATAAATCTCGAGAATTATTCCAAAATAAAACGTCTATAATCCAAATCAATAAGCTCTAATAAGTTACCACAAACAAACCACTTAACCCAACCTTGGCTCTTGATACTTCCAATCTCAAAAACATGTTTAGAGTCAAATCTTGAGTCAGTTTTTCGGTTCTTGGTTAGTTGTTAACAATTAGTTACATTTATTAGTTTTTTTTGTCTTCTTATGTTCTTGGTTAAAAAAGGGTCAAAATGGTTTGTCAAACTAGAGCCAGTAGAAGCAACAGTTTTGATGAGGATGGGTTAAGAGACACAATAGCTAGACTCATGAGGGAAGAAATGGAAAGGATAAAGGAAGAATTCAATACTGCAGCTATGACAACTCTGGGTGGTGCAATGGTGAGGAATCAAGATGGTAATCCAAGGCAGCAGATGCAGTTTAGCAGAGTCACTAAGATAGAATTTCCAATATTTGTGAGAGAGGATGTCAGAGGTTGGTTGTATAAGTGTGAACAGTTCTTTAGCGTTGATCACATAGCTGATGACCAAAAGGTATCTCTGATTTCAATTCATCTTTATGACATTGCACTAATGTGTACCAAAAAAAATCCATAAGGATCGTGGGGGAAAATGTAGATTGGGGAATTTACAAACAAGCCATTTTACAAAGATTTAGTAGTTCTTTGATGACCCTTTGGCTGAATTAAAGAATGTCAAGTATGAGTCTAATATGGAAAATTACCAAAATGCTTATGATAAACTGTTGAGTAGGGTAGAAGTTTTAGAAGAGCAATCTGTTAGTTTCTGTTAGGCCAATTCAGTGCCCAATGATCTTTCACTTGGATTTGAATACAAAATATCTTAAGTGTTAGATAACCTTAAACATTACCAAGGTCACTGAGTGAAATCACTCAGTGAGTTACCTTCAAGTATTCAACCTGAGCCTATAAAAAAGACTCAACCATTCAGTGAGGCGGTATTTAGTGAATGAAGTCCCTGAGCCAAAGAAGAAGGTGATGGGTTCAGTAAGTTGTGCCAATAGACTTACTGAACCCCATACGATCTTCAACAACAAAAATACCCTGCAGACAAGTGCCTGAAGAATAGGCGGGATAAGTTTGAATGGATAAGATGAAGTACTTATCTACATAAAAATAAACTTATCCTGAATAGGGTATTAAGACAAGGTCAGTTTGTTAGTATTGACCTTAGAAAGTGTGTTTGTCCCTTTCCTAGATTAGAATTGTAACAAAGACAAAGTGTACAATGTACTGGTCCAATCTACCTTGGGACATGTAGCAATTCGTATTTTTAAGGTCATTATTTAACCAAATACTTTTGCTACTTATTTTAATTTCATGAAAATTTATTTTTACGGGTAACCGGATAGGTTATTCCGCGAATGTCGTAAAATGTAACCTAATACTTTTGCTACTTATTTTAATTTCATGAAAATTTATTTTTACGGGTATCCGGATAGGTTCAACCGCGAACGTCGTAAAATGTACATTAAATGTGAACCCGAATCTAGACTAATAATTAGTCTACATGCTTTATGTATTTACATCATTTTACATATGTACCTTATATGTTATATTTTTTTATTTTTTACTTTTGCGTTTACCCTTTGCGTTTTGCGTTTTAACTCTTACAATACACTACCTTTTTGTACATTAGCCTTAACATTACTCACTTATACAAAATTTTAACAAAAATTAAACCTATAATCCCCTTCCTCCCCTTCATATTTATGGCTAAACCACATGGACATGTGTCCATGTGGTATTCCAAACTTACTATGAGGTGTCTTGATTTAAGTTAACCTCATGGACACATGTACTACCACTTTTGCATGCCTTGATAACCTCTCACCTATCTCACCACCTCATTCATTCATAGTTAACCATCAATCACACTCTCATCCTCTTGTTAGCCGTCCCTCCTCTCATCACCAACAACAAATTCATACAAAATTTTGTTAAAGAATATCATCAAAGTTGAAGGTTTAAAAGGCTAGTTAAAGTTCTTGGGTCATATTCATTAAAACACAATCAAATCATCATAAGAAACTCATCATTTTCTTGGGTAAAAATGGTGTTCACCATGGTTATTTAGTGTTTGCAAGGATCTTGGTTGGGTTAAAGAACTAGTGAAAGTCTTGGTTGACTCTTGTTGTAACTATCTTCCTCTTTTCTTCTTGTAAGGAATTGATTTTCATTTTCTTTATTCACTTGTAATTTATTTATGTTCTTTATTTATTTTTTAAGATTAATTTTTATTTTACACATTTTATGTATTTATTTTATAAGATTTGGCATTATACTTAGTTTTGAATCAAGAAAGACTTGGGAAAACTATGATTTCTATTATCATTGATGAGACAGTTTGTGATCAGTAGGTTAAATGGCGTATTCTATAAAAATCTATGGACTTTGAAGATTAGATAAAAATATAGTGATGTAGGTCTGTGTTTTAGCTTTGAATCCCTAAGTGGATCGTGTCGTGTCGATACCTGATGAGTTAACTAGAAAATAAATGGTAAAAGTAGTCGAAAACTACACACCATATTTCAATGGCTAATAACTCTTAAAAAATTGTATAGAACTCACTGTTGATGCAAAAAGAGAAGTTGTAGAGGACTCTTCAACTTAAATTTATCAAGTTGAACCAGCCCTAACGGACATGTATTTTAGAAGATACGATCGTTTTTCCGGGACTGTTGTAATATGGAAATCTACCAGCTTTAGTACTTGATGATATTTTGTCCTGTTGACACTATTTTTATAAAACCCGATGTGGTCGAACCCACATATCGAATAAATAGACTCAATTACCTTTTTGTAGACGTAAAAATCGAGTTGAGACTACTTACAGTTTAGCATATATGGTGTTCAACATGGTTATTTAGGGTTTGCAAGGATCTTGGTTGGGTTAAAGAACTAGTGAAAGTCTTGGTTGACTCTTGTAACTAATTTCCTCTTTTCTTCTTGTAAGGAATTGATTTACATTTTCTTTATTCGCTTGTAATTTCTTTATGTTCTTTATTTATTTTCTGAGATTAATTTGTGTTTTACACATTTTATGTATTTATTTTATAAGATTTGGCATTGTACTTAGTTTTGAATCAAGAAAAACTTGGGAAAAAATATGATTTCTATTATCATTGATGGGATAGTTTTTGATCAGTAGGTTAAATGGTGTATTATATAGAAATCTATGGACTTTGAAGATTAGATAAAAATATAGTGATGTAGGTCTATGTTTTAGCTTCGATTCCCCGGGTGGATCGCTTCGTGTCGATACCCGATGAATTAATTAGAAAATAAATGGTGAAAGTAGTCAAAACTACACACTAGATTTCAATGGCTAATAACTTTTAAAAATTGTATAGAACTCTGATGACATCAAATAACGTCTGTTTTATAGCATCATTTATCCCATGATATTAACCCATTTTATATAATTATTGCAAAGAATTGTTACTTAATCATTTATATTTGAGAATTATAGTAGTTATGGAGTAGTTGGTGAATATTAGCAAAAGGCGCGCATTCTGGAGCTTAAATAAAGATATTTTGAAGATTTACTATTCTGACTACAAATACGCCGTATCCATCAAGGAAGATACGACGTATACGTGCCTGCACTCACCAAAGACCACAAAGGAATGAAGATCAATACGCCGTATCCAGAGAAGACCAATACGCCGTATTGAAAATATGGAATGAATATAATATTCTGGAAGATATCAAGCGTGGTCCCTACTCCAAAAAACTCTAATACGCCATTTCCAATCCCTTGGATACGCCGTATCGAACCGACTTCCAGACCCTATAAATACAAAACTCAAAAACGAGTTTTAAGTGTGCTAAATCATATTCTCGATACCTAAACCACAAAAGTCAATTTTCAAAAGAGAAGAAGAGCAGAAGAGGTCTTGCAACGCATTCCAATCCATAGAAGACAATGTGTAATTTCTTATACTTTAGTAATCGTTTAGTTTTTGGTATCGTTCGACTCTTGTATTAATTATGATGTTTGAAGGCTAATACCTTCGGTTATTAGCCATTATTATGAAGATCTGAATGTCTGGTATTGTTTATCTTAATTTTCCATGATTTATCAAAGAAAGATTAGGTGTTTGGAAGGGGAGGGCTTGTTATGTTTATCAATTCATACTTGTTTACGTGCTTTTCTATGCGACCTGTCATTCAACTAGATCTAGTGATACATACCAAGTAATCTAGTGTCTGGGATAGCTCTCCATATAGTAAATTATACATCTAAAATTATAGGATCATAAATATTGTCCTTCTAAATCTGTGTCTAGGATACGCTTCGGGCTTAACTAGTTAATTAGATATTGCCTTTGGTTTATTAAACATGTTGACTAGTAGGTAAATCTAGATAATTCAACAAATAATGTTCTGATTCCATAGGATAGTTGGACAAGTGAACTACTAGAGTATAAATTGCCATTAAGCGGTAAGTGGGTAAAGTCTCTATGAGCTAGGATTTAACAAGATCACCATTGCTTTAATCCCTAAGATAGATTATAATCAAGTAAGAAGGATGATTTATGCGGATGCTTTAATTGTGACAAAATTAATGTATCTAAGTCTTAGGATGAAGTTCCGCCTAAGTCTAAGAATGATATGCCTCTTCGAGATAAGAAATCATTGCACTTAGTAAACAAACCAACGTTCTAATCGGATTTATAATGGTTAATACAGTTTTCTATCATAAGGCTCGACCGCTCTTTTATCTTCTGTTAATTAGCTTGCGTGGGTTAAAGTGTCTTGAATTGATTGTAGTCACCAACCAAACCTGTGCTAGTCTCTCAGGCTGAAACCCCCTTTTACCTGTTAGAATTAGGATTAAAACTAACATAGGTTTAACATAGGTTTAGAATAGATTAGAATTAACATAGATTAGATAAACCAAAATATAAATAAATTGAGAGATTTAACCTCGCTTCAAGTGTTCGACACTCTACTTATCACGAATCTACCACCGACTGTGTACACTGCCCGTTAAAGTGTTGTTTTTGGTTAAGTCGGCAAAATATAAATTTAAAACTTGAATCTTAAAAATAAACACCACACAACGACACATCAAGTTTTTGGCGCCGTTGCCGGGGAGTGAAAATTAATCTTGATTTTTGTTTTATATTTTTGTTTTTTAGATTAGATCTAACCCTTAGGAGTAGTGTAAATTAGATTAGTGTATATTCTGTATATTTGTGTATAATTGCCTATATATTTGTTAGATTAGTTGTTTGTGAATATTTAATTGTTTTCTCAATACACTGTTCTGGTCGATAACTCGATACGACGTATCCACTTCCACTGGATACGGCGTTCCAATTATCCCTGTCCAATACAGCATTATTCACGTTCAAAAGATATCAATACACGGCGTATCCACTTCCATTGATACGGCGTATCGATCATCTGGAACAGAATCAAAATCCTAAGTTTTCGTATTTGATTTTTGTGCTAATTTTTTTTCTATCTTTCTTCAGAGCAAACCCTGTTGATATTTTTACCCTTGTTACAGGAAGAACTTATCAGAGCTAGTCGATTGAAGAAAGTTATGGCAGATAAGGGAAAGAAGTCAAGTATGGAAACATTTGCGCCTAATGACAAAGCAGATTACTATTCTGGGATTACAAGTATTACGGTTAACGGGAAAATGCTTATGAGCTGAAAGGAAAATTCTTGGATGATCTGCACAATAATGCTTTTAGTGGAACAAACGGGAAGGACGCAGTTGAGCATATTGAATACTACCTAAAAATTATTGACCCAATCAAATTACCCAATGTAGATCATGATAAGCTAAGAGTTGTTGTTTTCTCGATCTCATTGGTTGAAGGTGCACGAAGATGGTTTGATAGAACCAAAGAATCAATCACTTGTTGGGTCGATTTAACTGCAATTTTTTTTGGAAAATACTACCCGCCTTCTCGCATTGAGGAAACTAACACTCCCGTAATAAAATGGGACCCAGCCAATCCAAAATTCAAAGGCTGGTTGGCTACAAAGTTCATAAACTATAAAACGATGGATATATTCACCAAAGGAGCTTTGTGGGATTACTGGAAAATAGGAGGTGATGAAATTGAGGTACTTGATGATGAATACTGGAGTGATGAGGAAGAAACTGCTAAAAATTTTAAGATTGAAACTGATGTTTTTGACTACGAGACACCTCTCTGGTTGGCATTCAATGAATTTAACTACCTTCTCAAAGTAGATCTGGACTTACTCACAAAGGATATTGTGGGGTTTAAAACCTATAAAGATTATAAAGATGATTGGATCTACGAATGAAACAAGAATGTACCATGGGTATATGACAAGCCATGGCTTGATAATGGAATATGGAAGGAACCAAAACCAATTAAACATACTTGCAAGCCTTTCAATTATAAAACTGGGTGTTTGGAATGGCCAACTTGTAGTTGGAGAGAGGATGGTTATTGTAATGGAGGAAATTTGCCTGGTGCTTACCATATTGGAAACTCACTCCATTACCAAGACCTTGAATGATATGAAGCTCTGGAAGATAACGAACTAAAAGATGAAGCCTTAAAGAACAAAGCTATCATGGAAGGGTTGATCAGTGATGATTAATCAAGCAATGATTATTGGAAAATATAGAAGAACCATGAGATTCACTACCATGATTATGATGACGAGGAATATGAAAATGAAACTCATGAAGTAGAACATGAGTTATGTAGTATCAAAACTCGCGAGGTGCTGGTCTGCCAAATAAAAAGATACAAGACGATCAAATATTCGTTCAATGATGAAGAAGAATATGTTTCTATAAAAGAAGACGAATACAACGATCTTACAATTACAAGTGAAGGGGCGTGCCAAGCTTACCAGGAAATCTTTCGGAAGATGGACTAAAGAGGAGAAGCTAAAGAAAAGTCTAACTTAAAGACTTCACTGTAAACAAAAGTGCTTCCGGGGAGACAACCAGAATGTTATTTAATTTTATCGAGACTGTCTTCCCATACATCAATACGGCGTATCCGCTCCATACCATACGACGTATTGATTTTCTGGACGTTATCAGTCTTTACTTTTTATGCACTTTAAAAACATTATTGTCAGTTCTGTCAATACGCCGTATTCATGTACATGATACGGCGTATCCACCCAAACTGACCCGTATTTAGTTTGTTTAGTTTAGTTTAAATTAACCGTAGGTACCAAAATAGGAATGCACATGTTTTTCTATGTTTTAAACAGGACCTTGGAAGCAAAGAAATATCGACGAATATTGGTGGAGAATTTACAAATCTGGAAGATCTTGAAGTGTTGGAGTCTTGAAACTTTAAGACGGCTGTTCAACACGAATTATTTCTCAATTAAACGCAACTTGGAGAATCTACCGAGCAAATATCAGGGGAGTTTCTCATTCTAATTCTTTTTAATTCCCGTATTTAATGTTTTATCTATACACAGAGGACGTTGTATAATTTAAGTGGGGGGATGAAATTAGAATGTTTACTTGTCCTATTTTTCACACTAAAATGCTTAAATTATGCTCAAATTTAAAAAAATTTGAAGCATACTTTTGTGAAATTACATGTTACGTAACCCGCACACAATCACCCTTGTTAGATATTGTAAGGATTTAGCCTATCCGTTTCCAAATGTTTACCCAAATTCTACAAAATATGAGTGTGCCGGTGATGTAGTAGACTTTAGAACTTGGCTTGGTATATCTATTCGAGACCGCAGTAATGAGTACTATGGATTTAGATGGAGTAACTTGTTTAAATTGATAAATTTTAGGATTACACCCAAATTGCCTTTACATGTTGCTTATTAACTAACTACACTGGTTAGTTAACCCCCGTATAAACCCTTGTTTACTCTCACTTTAAGAGTAAGATACCCCTAGAACAACCTGTAGAGCCAATCCTTTAGGAACTACACCAATTATTTGTTTCGTTACACCCTTACACCTTAGCCTACCCTGTTAGATTAAGTTTATTTTACAGTTGCTAGTTACTTAAAGTGTAAAGTTTGTATTTCCTGAGTCTTATGTCTATTTTGGTACGGTTGGAATAAATTTGCACATTGCAAATGGGAATGTATATTATAGTCAAAACTCATATGATTTTACTACCGTAACAATTAATGGTGAGTCCAAAGAATGAAGAACTATCGAAGGAATTATTCGGAATTATTATGAACATAAAGATAGTGAAAATACACCGAGATTTAAAGTATAGTTAGCAAAAAAAAATCAAAAAAATGAGAAAAATTGCAACAAAAAAGAGAAAGAAAGTTTGAAGATAATCGTTTTGCAACTACCGAAGGAATTACATGAAGGATCGATTATTCGTTGATACGAGACAAAAATCAACGATGTAGAGTATTGTATAAAGTGGAAGATATCGCCACTTACCTTGTAGAGTATGTAAAGTTATGGGATGAATGAGAAGTTGACCGTTACGGGAACGCCAACTTAGGTTGTTTTTGATATATGATCAAGGCGTTGTAAATAGTTATGTCTTTATCATGGTAACGGTCAGGAAAAAGTGTCTAGCAACTCGTATTTTAGACTTAATCTATTTGTTTCGTAATTTTTATTTAACAACAATTTATTTCCTTTCCTAATCATTAACAATGGGTTTTACGCGAATGAGGATGTGATCGAGCATGTATGTCTATTCCATCGTTACGGCCATGTATGCATGTCTCAGCTGCCTTGTTAGTTTATTACTATTGGTAAAAGTTAGAATATTCCTTCCCTATATCATTCTTTGAATGATCAACCCTAAGCCTTCTCATACAAACCCATATTTGCCTTTATAAACTTGTTACTCCTTAGCTTTAGCGGTGGAGATGTGTATCATTGCCAAGCTTATAATAGAATACTCGTCATGACTGAGCAATTGAGTGAATTAGTTACATGTTACCACATAGATTAGTTGAGTGATTTGAGTGTTTTCATCTTCCTATTTCATGAGGTGTTTGGTTGTGTACTTGTAATAGATCGAATAAATGCTTTAACGGAAAATATCCTTAGGGATACATTTTTATAAACTTCTAAAGGCTACTTGAGGACAAGTAGGATTCAAGTGGAGGGATATTTGATGACATCAAATAACGTCTATTTTATAGCATCATTTATCCCATGTTATTAACCCATTTTGAATAATTATTGAAAAGAATTGTTACTTAATCATTTATATTTGAGAATTGCAGTAATTATGGAGTAGTTGGTGAATATTAGCAAAAGGCGCACATTCTGGAGCTTAAATGAAGATATTTTGAAGATTTACTATTCTGACTACCAATACGCCGTATCCATCAAAGAAGATACGGCGTATCCGTGCCTACACTCACCAAAGACCACAAAGGAATGAAGATCAATACGCTGTATCCAGAGAAGACCAATACGCCGTATTGAAAATATGGAATGAATATAATATTCTGGAAGATATCAAGCGTGGTCCATACTCCAAGAAACTCTAATGCGCCGTATCCAATCCCTTGGATACGCCGTATCGAACCGACTTCCAGACCTGATAAACACAAAACTCAAAAACGAGTTTTAAGTGTGCTAAATCATATTCTCGATACCTAAACCACAAAAGTTGATTTTCAGAAGAGAAGAAGAGCAGAAGAGATCTTGCAACGCATTCCAATCCATAGAAGACAACGTGTAATTTCTTATACTTTAGTAATCGTTTAGTTTTTGGTATCGTTCATTAATCGTTTAGTTTACCTTGGCTAAAACAATTACTCTTGTATTAATTATGATGTTTGAAGGCTAATACCTTCGGGTATTAGCCATTATTATAATTATCTCGATTTCTTGATTTATCGCTGAATTCTTATTTATGTTTATCAATTCATACTTGTTTACGTGCTTTTGTATACAACCTATCATTCAACCGGATCTAGTGATACATACCAAGTAATTTAGAGTCTGGGATAGCTCTCCATATAGTAAATTATACATCTAGAATTATAGGATCATAAATATTATCCTTCTAAATCTGTGTCTAGGATACGCTTCGGGCTTAACTAGTTAATTAGATATTGCCTTTGGTTTATTGAACATGTTGACTAGTTAGTGAATCTAGATAATTCAACAAATAATGTTCTGATTCCATAGGATAGTTGGACAAGTAAACTACTAGAGTATAAATTGCCATTAAGCGGTAAGTGGGTAAAGTCTCTATGAGCTAGGGTTTAACAAGATCACCATTGCTTTAATCCCTAAGATAGATTATAATCAAGTAAAAAGGATGCTTTATGCGGATGCTTTAATTGTGACTGAATTAATGTATCTAGGTCTTAGGATGAAGTCCCGCATAAGTCTAAGAATGATATGCCTCTTCGAGATAAGAGATCATTGCACTTAGTAAACAAACCAACGTTCTAATCAGATTAATAATGGTTAATACAGTTTTTATCATAAGGCTCGACCGCTCTTTTATCTTCTGTTAATTAGCTTGCGTGGGTTAAAGTGTCTTGAATTGATTGTAGTCACCAACCAAACCTGTGCCAGTCTCTCAGGCTGAAACCCCCTTTTACCTGTTAGAATTAAGATTAGAACTAACATAGGTTTAGCATAGGTTTAGAATAGATTAGAATTAACATAGATTAGATAAACCAAAATATAAATAAATTGAGAGATTTAACCTCGCTTCAAGTGTTCGACACCCTACTTATCACGAATCTACCACCGACTGTGTACACTGCCCGTTAAAGTGTTGTTTTTGGTTAAGTCGGCAAAATATAAATTTAAAACTTGAATCTTAAAAATAAACACCACACAACGACACATCAAACTCACTGTTGATGTAAAAAGGAGAAGTTGTTGAGGACTCTTCAACTTAAATTTGGCAAGTTTAACCAGCCCTAACGAACATGTAGTTTAGGAGATACGGTCATTTTTCCAGGACTGTTGTAATCTGGAAATCTACCAGCTTTAGTACTTGATGATACTTTGACCTTTTGACACTATTTTCATAAAAACCGATGTGGTCGAACCCACATATCGGATAAATAGACTCAATAACCTTTCCATAGACGTAAAAACCGAGTCGAGACCATTTACAGTTTAGTAGATATCGGCTTATGAAGTTGGACTAAACCTAAAAATCCTAACAGCCCATGTATTTAGGCTTACAAATATTCAAACTTGGACATTTTTAGGCCCAAATGTTTTTATAAAATTTATAAACTCTAAGTAAAATGTCATCACCTAAATGAAACTTTATAAAAACTTATTTACATTTATTCGCGTAATATCTATAAATCCTAAAACGCGATTTTATTTTTATGTTGCTTTTAGGACATTATCTCAGCCCCTCGACGTTTCTTATTCTCGTTATATCATCATTTTGCATAAGGTGTGTTTTCGTAGCCCCTTTTTACTTATGTTTTTCCCAGGGGGAAAATAATCTTTAAATGTTTTGTGCTACTTTACACTGTTTTCATACTTGGAGAATAATGTGTTCTTGTATTGCTATATATGTGTGCATTTATGTGTGTATTTGGAACATGGACTGTTAGTATATCTTTGGGTAGTGGCTCCCAATATATCTTTGAGTAGTGGCTCTCAGTATATCTTTAGGCAGTGGCTCCCAGTATATCTTTTGGTAGTGGCTCTCAGTATATCTTCGGGTAGAGCTCCCGGTGCTATTTGAGTTTAAACATGTGACTCTTGGTTATGTGATTATATTGAATGCTTACATGTGCGTATGATACTCACTTTTGTCCTACTTATATATCTTGTACAACAAAAATTATAATTTCTTTTGTGTCTTAAACCTACGAGCTCACCAATATTATGTTGATGTTTTTGAGTATTCATTTTCAGGTGATAAGATTTTTGAAACCTTAAGAGTTAGTGCTTGCAACTTGGCTTAGTGAGACCTAATAAGAGACCTTTTTGAGGTCAATCATCATTGCATTGTCCCGACATGTGGGATTTTGATACTTTATGTTTCTGTTGTTGTGACATTAACATCTTGATGCAAGTATTAGCTTGTATTCAATGTTATTGTCATACCTTATGTTGAATATTCATTTAGTAAATTCTCTATTATGTTGTACTAATGTCTTATGATGGTTCCTCTCCGTTACATCCCGCGTTTCCGCATGAGGCGGGGTGTAACAGGACACACATTTATCACCCATGTAGGTATGAACCTACCTAAGTAGTATAAATAGAGATGCTTTGTAAAGGAGTAGGTGAAGTTTGTGCATTCAAAGTCGTATCTTTCACAAACACCTTCTCCTCCAAGATCAACTAAGTCTCTAAACAAGTTCAGTTGGTTAGCATAGCTGTTAACTTAGCAAAATACTTTGGTTTATGCTCAGTTGTTAGTGAGGATATCACATACACACACATTGTCATTTAATCCCCATTGTTGTTCCGTAAACAATAGGGTATAATTCTTAATAAGATTTTATAAGAGTTAAACGTTGAAAAGTTTTTATGTCATTTACTTATTGTTTTTCTATGTTACAAACAAAACCTTTTCATACAATACTTTCATGCCATGAGTTAGTTAATCTTAACTTCATAGTTATTGTTCAATAACTCAAAGAGAAAACAAGTGGTATCAGAGCAGAAGGTTTATAAAATTTTTTTACACAAAAATCTGCTCAAAGTTTTTAAAACCTAGATCTTAAAATGGCTGCTGAAAGTACTGTACCCCAGCTAGTTGATAAGAAATGAGGTAGCTATTCTGCTATTGCTCCTAGACTAGAGTCGGGAAAATTTAACAAATAGAAAAAGCGTATGCTTTGCTGTTTGACTGGTATGGAACCCTACTACATAAAATGTATTAAGGATGGTCCATACCAACCAAAAAATGCTGAAGGTGAAATTAAACCTGAGTCTCGATGGACCAATGATGAGAGGAGGGTGGTCAATCAAGACCAACGCTTTAAAAGCATCATTATATCATGTCTACCAGATGACATAATGGATTCACTCGTTAGCTGTGAGATAGCTAAGGTGGTGTTTGAGATTGCTTATTCAAAATAGATTATGCGTTTTAAAAATGGATAATCAAATAATCAGCTGTTACAAAACGTGGTTTTGAAACATAGTGTTTGGATTTAATTATGCTATTCGATATCGCGATAATCAGATAATCTTTTAAGTGTTTGACAGAATAATATAATTAAAAGCTTTAGTAGTAAATTTACCGAAATGACATTGTATGAAAAGGACAAAAACTTAGTACATATGGGAAACTTAAGGTCTAGAGCAAGCCACGTTTCAAAAGTTCTTGAGCAAAATAGTAATTAAAAGAAAGATGACTTATCACATTTACAAAAAGCATAAGATGAGTTGCTGCGCAAAAACGTCATTTTGAGATTCACATAACGCAGAAAGTCCATTCTTGAACTTTGTTTACCAAACACTAAAAACTGATTATTTGCGTTTTAAAAACGCAATAATCAGATAATCTTTATACAATCGCAATCTCAAACACCTCCTAAAGCAATATGTTGGTCTCCTTGAATGTGATATTAGGTTTATCAAGTTAAACTAATCACATTTCATGGCAACAAAGTGAGTTTTAAACAGATATATGTAAACAATATAATGAATAAGTTTAAAACAAACATAAGTAACTTTTCAACGTATAGGTTCTTATTAGAATCAAATAAAGAATCTATGACACACCTTGCTTGCGGAATAGCAAGGTGGTTGAATGACAATTATGGAGTTATCTCCTTCTAACTTAAATTCTAACCAAAGTTAAGAGGGTAAGAAAACAAACTACTCGACTAGAACTGAAGCTTCAGCTTCAGCAATTCTGTTCAGTTTGTTTGAAAGATAAATGCTGTTCAATGTGTTTCACATTAATTGGAAGAGATGACATTTACTCTCAACATCCTTTTCCTTTTATAGTAAAAAAGAATTAGGGTTTACAAGTTAACCTAGTATGCGTGTCATGCATTAAGTGGATGGTTGAGATACCATTTAATGCATACATGCTTTAAGGTACTAGGTACAATACTTTATGGGAAAGTAGTTGTACTTATATACCAACTTTAGAAGTATCTATTTCCAAGGAGATTGCTTTATTCCTTTTGACTTAAAGCAATCTTTTTCCGCCTTGTAAACCTTCTAGAAGTGAAACATTTCATTTTAGTCTTCTAAGAAGGAGATAGACATCATCCAGCTTGGAATTGTCAACCAAGCTGAACTAAAGCTTTTGCTAAGGTCTTCTTTAGTTTCTAAACCACCACACAAAATGAAGTAAAGATGATCTTGATCTTCTAAGTACCCGAAGAACTGAAGCTGAAGTGTCTTCAGCGAATCTAAGCTCAACTGTCTTTAGCTTTTTTATACTTAGGTGATTTTATGTTTAAATCTAATGAGAGACTGAAGGGCTCAGGAACTGACCCCAACAATCTCCTCCTATTTGAATATACAAATAGCCTAAGTTTAAAATCAGTAGTAAGTGAGCAAGCAACTTCTTCTTACAAACTGATAAAATTGAACAACATAAACTGATAACCTTTTATACTAACATTCATTACATTACATTTCAAAAGATAAAGTTATTACAAAAGATTACATCATCTACTGCCTTAGCTACTCAATGGACCTCATATGCTTGAGTAGGTTAAGGTTTCTTTTATCAACTTCAGTAAGCATAAAGGAACTGAAGGTCCTAGCATGATCATTAAGCCCAATACCTTGATGAAGTCTGAAAAAGATTTCTTGTACAGTGTACAACATCTCATTTAAGAAATCTCCAAAGTCTTCAACAAAATCCTGCCTGTGGTAGGAGTTAAACATGATCATACCTAAAACTGGTTCATTCAGCACATTTCGAGCTAGATGATCTTTGTACTGAACTAATGACTTGAGCCTTTTGTTAGCTCTGAAGTAGTCATGGATGTCATCAGCATGCTTTTTTTTTCTTCTTTGCAAGTTCATTCAGCTTGTCAAGAAGATCTTGTTCACTTAGAGGTTTGTCTAAGTCAGTTCCTAGTTCAGCTTCAGTTTGATGGATATAGTCCATTTTTGTCTTTATTTGATCATAGATGGTGGTCCATCCTTTTCTAGTTCTGTTTGGACAAGCTTTCACTACTTCTCTCCATTCACCCAGATGTAAATCACTGGCTTTGAAATTTGGAATGAATTCATTAGTACCATCCTCTCTGTACACTTTAGTGTAATTGGGACCTTCCTAGTCAAGATATCACAATTTATGTTTCTTGACTTTGCTTTTCTATTCAGCATTTTGTCACAATATTTGTCATACTATAACTAGGCTTTATAGTACTTGGATACCACATCAGGACCAAGAAGATCAACAAGCTCTTCTCTTCTTACTTTCACTTCATGTTTGGCTGCTTTAGCTTTGGCAGATTCCTCAATTCTCTTTTGTTCCTTGATTTGTTATTGAGTAAGATGAACATGCTCCCCTCATTTAGTAACAAGATCAAACTTCTTCATCTTCTTTTTCTTAGAGGACTCTGTTGGAGTATGCTCGTGTCATAATAAATAATTATATGGATGGACACATGTAAGCCTATGAGGTCACACACATATACACTAAGGTACCAGTTTATATATCATGTTTATTGTATTTACGATATATAAATAACTCACGTAACTCGAGATCACTATTGGGCTTCTAATAACTAAGTATAGTACTTAATCTATTGGACATGGAAATCAAATGGGAGGCCCATTTGAGCCCATATAGGGGCCGGCCATAAGGGGGTCTAAGAAGGGGGATAAGATCAAGTTATTGGTTAATAAATAGGAGATATCCTCTCATTATTTGATTAAAAAATTTACAAAATCTTCTCTCCTACTTTCTCTCCTACAACATACGGCATAAAGATATTCCCATCTAGGGTTTATTGTTTTTTTGATCCAATACTTTGAATCTTGTTCATTCATGGTATGTTACAAGGCTATGGGGTTAAGACTAGCATCTAATTGGTATACAAGAAAGTGAAGTGTGGATCAACCATAGAGGTGATCTCCTTTGATCACTTGGTTTCATTAGTTGGTTCGTGTATTAGGTGGCGGTCACCATTCATTTCTACCGATCACGCTACAAAGGTAAACTTTTCTTGTTTTTATTATGATTGATCATATGACTTTATGGATCCGTTAATAGGTGCATGTTCCGCT
>BQNB010060541.1:0-15000 GCA_026074375.1 Tanacetum coccineum
ACGTAACCTTCTGAATTCACTTGCTGATGTCATACTAAGACTAACCATGTAAATGTTAAACCAAAGTATAATGTAACTCGCATTCATAAATCCTCAAGGATACTTCATCATTTGAGTGATATTTTAATATCAATGTGGACAGATATAAGTTAGAGGATCATTGTGAACCTGCTAACTAATAAGATGCATTATCACATCTTAAGTATGATAAGTGTCTTTAAATTATGGATGATAAGATGCGGTCCTTAAAAGATAATAATTTCTTTGAGCTTAATTGATGTTTTACCAAATAGTTAGGCTGTGGGGTTATGAATGAGTTTCTTTTGAGGAAAGACTCATAAGGAAAAAATTATATACATATTAATGAATGCCTTATGATAGGGGTTTTTAATCATACTCAAGCAATTGACTGTGATTAAATCTTTTTTCTACACGCATCAACTATATAAAAATGATTAATTATCATACATGTTTTCATAAATATGAAATATGGAAATTAAGTTTTATAACACTTTTCTTAATGATTACCTTTGCGAGGAAGATGTGTAATCAAAAGGGTTATGAATCCAGATCATCTTTATAAAGTATACAAGATGAAGAATCTAAGTGTGGATTAGATCATGCATCTAGGAGCTGATATCTTAAGTTTAATTATAATTTAATTTTGATTAAAATAAGATAACTCCTGAGTACACCTGACATCAAATGGGAGCACTATGTTTGTTTCCTTAAAATTCATATGTTATATAACATATTGAAAGCATCCTTCCATATAAGCTAGATGTTAACCCCTTAGCTTGGAATGAACCTTCACTTTGGAATTTAGGAAATAAAACATATGACCTTGGAATATATGTTTATTGAAATAAACATATGCGGTGATTAAGTCCAACACAATGCGATATATCATTGAAGCAAGTCTTAAAGGATATATTTCACTTGCGATAATTTAATACATGGATGGAAACCATGTGTTTTACTAAGGATTCGTTATGTACATTATATTGTGTATGGGACTGGTTGTTACTTTTTCATAAGTGCAAGATGAGTTAACAACATTAGTATCTAATTGAGAGTTTTTAGATGACTGTTAAAACAAACATTCTAATGGTAGTTGGTTGGATTAGAAATGTTCATTACTAAGTTTGGAACCGTGCCAAGTAATGGAGAACCTATGGATATTTATTATGACAAGTCTAACGCAATCATCATAGCCAATGAACTTGGAGTTCAGAATGGCGCCAAACGTTAGCAAAGAAATGTTAAATTATTTACAAATTATATAAGGCATAGTATTGTTTGTGTACACTAATGCTAGAGGATACTCAATCCTAGTTAATGTGGGATTTCATCATTTATGATAAATCTGCTGACTGGATATGCTTGGCTAAGAGCATTGTTGTAATACGCATTAAAGAATAAGAATACTTTACATTTTGAAAAACTGTCAAGATGACCATCTCTGATAGGTATGTTGCTGGCATCAAATACCTATCAAGAGTACTGTGACAATACCATACTCTGACACTAGTAATAGTATGCACATGTATAATATGTCGCTCATCACATTATTCAAATCCTTTACAATTTGTGATTTGAAATAGCAGGGTCGTCCCGTGGATTTTGAGGGCCCTGTGCCACTTTAACAATGTAGGCCTCTCAAAAAACACGATTCTAATTATATACTAAATATATTTAAAAAAAACATGTATCCGTAAACATAAGGGAATTATAACCATTCTCTAAAGAGTGTATAAAAAATTCAGTTTAAAAAGTAGTTGTACTACTTCCTTTTTTTTACTTGGGTTGAAAGTGTAAATTTGTAAACCACTTGTACTTTTATATAAAAATGAAACTAAAAAACTAAGAGGAAAGTGAAAAATATATAAACCTTAGGGTGGAAAATTGAACATTGGCTATAGTAATCATCTTCCCCAGTATATCACGTCTGCAACTTTGTTTTCTGCCATTTTAAAAATCAATGGTAAGAAATGCTTCTTCCACTAATATAACAAAATCCTTTAGTTCTAAACTGTATACTCATCTATATTATGTTAAACCCTAAATAAAATCAGCACTGCATCTGTAACATCGAGGCCCCTAAAAATTTGAGGGCCTTGTGCGGTTGAGCACTTTGCACACCCTAAAATCCGTCCCTATGAAACAAGTATTTAAAAGTTTACCCAGATGACTATTTAGATGTCTTGTACCAAAAGAGTTGAGACTGTTGAGAACATTGGATTTTAACTTACTGATAGTCTTATGCATATCTCCTTATTAGTATTTAGATAATGAAACTAAAAGCAGTTGTATTAAATAATGAACTGATGTACCTGATATGATTGTCTTTATTTATACTACTATGTTCTATATTTTCATGTTTAATCCTTGAATAATTTTATTATTCTAAATTTGTCCATTGTCGATTAACAATATAGGAGTAGTGTTAAATTAAGACAAATATTAGCACTAGTACAAAAAGTGGATTTGGTCACACATGGGCAAAATGGAATGGCCACACATTCACATATTTATGTGACCAAAGGTACCAAAAAAGACACCATTTACTAATTTGTCACACATGAACATTTTTATCGTGTGACTATTAGAACAGTATTGCCACACATTCGAACATCATGTGGCTAAAAGTAACTGGTAATATTGTTTGGTCACATATGAATTTCAAACGTGTGACCAATACAAGTAAGCTTGAAGCATTGGTCGCGATATACATATAAATAGTGACAAATATTTGTCACACACTTAAACAATGTGACTAAATGCCACATATGGTCACACTAAACGTTTTGTCACACATTATTTTAGTGTAGCCAAATTCCGTTACATATGGTCACGTAACTTAATATGTGTGTCTAAAGTTTAGTTTGTGTTAGCTTGCCAAAAAGCTAATGTGTTTAGTTACATTTACTTCTAACACTATGACCAAATGGCATATATGGTCACACTAAACATCTTGGCACATAATCATAATATTCATGTGGCCATTTGATGATCAATAGTCACACAAAATACACATTTCTTTAATTTAAACACCATATGGTCACACTTATTAACACTTTTAGTCACTTTATGCTTAGTTGTATGTGACTAAATACCCAAAACAAACATGCTTTGTGTGGCTAAATATTACAAAAGGTCACACAAACATCAAATTCATGTGGCCATTGGATGATCAATAGTCACACAAAATACACATTTCTTCAATTTAAACACCATATGGTCACACTTATTAACACTTTTGGTCACTTTATGCTTAGTTGTATGTGACTAAATACCCAAAACAAACATGCTTTGTGTGGCTAAATATTACAAAAGGTCACACAAACATCAAATTCATGTGGCCATTTGATGATCAATAGTCACACAAAATAGACATTTCGTCACTTTAAACACTATATGGTCACACTTATTAACACTTTTGGTCACTTTATGCTTAGTTGTATGTGACTAAATACCCAAAAAAACCAATATATTCATAACAAGAAAATAAAAAAAGGATGTTACACCCCAGCAAGAATCGAACCCGCGACCTCCCTTACAGAAGTCAAGCAGGTTACCATCTTGCCAGAGCAACCTATTCATTAATGTAATGCATTTCCGTTTTAATATAGAAGTTTAAGCTTCATTGTTTTTGGCTAGTAGCTTAAAAAATGCTTATAAAAAAGGATGTTACACTCCAGCAAGAATCGAACCGGCGACCTCCCTTACGGAAGTCAAGCGGTTTACCATCTTGCCAGAGTAACCTATTCGTTAATGTTATGCATTCCTGTTTAATATAGAAGTTTAAGCTTCATTGTTTTTTGCTAGTAGCTTAAAGAGTGCTTATAGAAACTGCTTATTAAACCGTGGCTTTTTCTCCCTCTGCTTATGCAATGTGCAAGCTGCAATAACACACAAACCAGACAATAACATCACAAACCAAACAGACCAATACATCAAATTTCATAAGGTTTTAAAAAGTACATGATTTTCACCATTACATAAGTCACCATAAAGTTTGATTGCTAAACAAAACACAAACAAAAGCTAACATCTAAAACATGTTATAACATGATCAGCTTCCACATGACACCTTTCTTTTCCCCTTTGCCTTATCTACACAATTTTTTGATTTCCTGGCTCCTATTTTCTTTTTAATTTTATCCCATGTAGTAACACTTGCTAGTCCCAGCACACATCCTGTGACTGGTACAGGGCTATACATGTTTGGATTGTGTTTCTTGCAAACTGGTACATATTTACCTTTAGACATTGCAGAGTTAGAGTCATCAATGCAATCCTTGTCTGTGTTTCCCTTGTCTGTAGTTTCCATGTTTGTGGTTTCATTGTCTATGCTTGGAAAGTAGTTCCATTCTAGATATTCCTCAATTGTGTCACATCCATAAGCATCTAGCAATCCTTGTGTTGATGGCCCATAAAATACTAGAGCACTTGCTTTTTTTGCTGCCCATCTCCTGTCATCTGAGCTGTCTAAGCTAATGTCAATTATTTTTGCAAAAGAAAATTAAGTATAAGCAGATAATATCCTAACCAAAACATACATTTGTCAATCAAAATAAGCAGATAACACAATATAAAAGATAACATCATTACTTCATTAACCAAATACAAACCATTCTAACATAATAAATTCAGTTACAAGCATATTGTTTTATAGTAGATTAACATCTACTACCATTACATAAGGACCAAAAAACATAACATCATAAAGTAGATTAACATCACTATCCACTTCTAAGCTTTCTCTTCCCTATCTTCTCTTCAGCAAATGTCAGCAAAAGTTATTGTATCTTCACTCTAAAGGTCTTGCCTTTAATAGCATCCCTGGTTTTAGCATTTGCAAGCCCAAGTACATAATTTGTTATTGGTATAGGGCTTTTGACAATGAGTGTTTTAGTTGATGCTTGTAGCTTAGCCTTATACCCACATGCTTCTACTTTAGCCTCAGATGCTTGTGCTTTAGCCAACATACATGCTTTAGCCTTTTCAATGTCTTTCCAAGAAGGTTTTACATCACTCTCATTACATCCTGATTTTGAACCCCAAAACCTGCCATTGTCCTTGTACTCATCTGACAAATAGTGGTACCATTTGAGCAAACTCTTAGGTGGTTCTGGAGAGTCATAATCTATCTCCTCGGAAGTGCTAATTTGAGAAGTGCTATATGAGTCTGAGTTGTTGTTGTCTGAGCTACTATCTAAATTCACAACAATGTTTTCTGCAAGTTAACAACAAAGTCTGAGCTATGCATACTTAAGGAAGTCTTTTCAATTAAAGCTCTGACTAATGTTGACAGCAAAATGGTGTGTGGGTATGGCCTGAGGAATAGATTGCTACCTATCCTAATATCCTTAGCAATATCAAAATCAGTTATTTGGTTTTCACAATGAATTCCCAAACACTCCTTCATAATGTGGCTAATGCATATGGGTCCAATTTTTTAATCCAAACACCCCTAAACTGCTATATATGTGTTTAAGAATATAAAGGGATTCGAAAAAGGTTATCATTCTAAGAAACATGAGCAGATAAGCAACACACAGCAACACATATGAGCAGTTAAGCTTGAAAAAAAACATATAATGGACACACATTAGCAGAGAAGCTAAAAAATAAGCAAAAAAGGAAATAAGGAAAAAAAAGAAGATAATAAAGTTACCGTTCTGATTTGCCATGTTTGAAATTAGGGTTTATGAAAAAGTGTTAGGGATTACTGTAGCTGAACGATTTTGGTGGGTGAAATGAATTAATGTGTGTTATGAATGGGTGGAAGAGTTTAAGGGGGTAGAGGGATAGTTAGGCGGTGGTGGGTGGAATGAATTAATGTGTGTTATCATTAATTAATGTATCAGTTCAGTTCTTAGCTTAGCAGTTTTAACTTACCTTAGCAGTATTAGGTTTAACCTAGCAGTATGAACTAGTTTAACCAGTTCTAAACATCATAACTGTCATTCAGATTATCCAGCAAAACTTTCATACAATACTTATCATAACCTTAATTCAAAGACAGAAATTAAACATTATTAAGACTAAACAACACCTGAACTTTAATAAACATCATAACTTTCATTAATTAGGATTATCCAGCAAAACTTCCATACATCCTTCATACTTATCATAACCTTAATTCACAGACACAAACTGAACATTATTAACACTAAACAACCATTACAGCTGACATGCCTGGCAGCACTAACTATTGCCTGGCAGTACTAAATGAGTTCAGCAGTACACACATATAAACCAAACAGGATGTAAAAAATTAATAGATAAAATGAAATCATTCACAAGAGTATTTACATGACAACTTGAGCATGACATGGTTCACTTGGATTTTCGTATCACAACACCTCTACAGTCCTTTCGATAGTAGTCATCTCGTGATTCATTAGCCAAGTCACGTCGATCTACAAGAGGCAATACGTTATCATTGCAATGGTGAATGACGATACTAAATTCCTCATCGACTTCATCATACGTATCTTTGTAATTCTTGGGAGGTGTCTTAAAGACAATAGATAATTTTTTATCTACCGGGTCTTTCACATAAAACACTTGTAGTGCTTGTGAGGCTAATACGAACAGATCAACCTTGTGGCCTAAATTATCCAGGTCGACCAATGCATACCCAAGTTTATCGTGTTTCACACCACCAGATTTGTAATTAACCCAATCATATTTGAAAAGAGGAATTTGCCTGAAACGGTAATCTAGTACCCATATCTCTTGTAAAACACCATAATAGTATGTTTGTCTTGTGGTTGCAACTTCTTTAGATATGTGCAGATCGATTGCCTTAACACTAACCCTACTGTTCTGGTAAACTTTGCCATCATGACATTTCGTATGAAAGGAATACCCATTGATGTTATATGCATCATATTTCACTACGGTGGCGCGTGGTCCATATGATATCCACCTTACAGTTTCTGATACACTTTCTTTGTTGATCGCTAACTCTTTCTCCACCTGAATTTTATTACACGTATATATTAGCTTCAAATTTAAGGAACAACAAACAAACAATTATAAATAACATATGATTAATTACCTCTTCGCGTAACCACTTAGCAAAAGATTTATTGTGCTTATTTTCCAGAAATGCTATTCGTTTACCTGGGTTTTCTGTTTTCAAAACTTGCTTGTGTCGCCTAAAACAATGCCTTTGATTATTATATTTGATAGAACATTTTAAGTAACGAAATAGACATGTGTTAGTACTACTTACTCAATATACGGTACAATTTCATCTGTATTCTGTATTACATACAAATGTGCTTTCTGAAAGAGTTCCGCATAAACTTCACTTGATTTGCCGGCCGACAATGGCTTTCCTTCCTCATTTTCATAAGTTTCATGTTTATTATATGCTAGTGAATATTAGTACTGTTTGTTAGTTAGTACTGCTAGTTAATAAGTTAGTATTGTTTATTAGTTAGTACTGCTTATATGATATGTATTAAGTTATTTGATTATGGAAAAGATCATAGATACTTAGATTTATCAAATATAACTAAACCTTAAACAAGCTTAAGGAATTCGATCTATTGAAGTAGGATCAACAATACTTACTCGATATACGGTACAATTTCATCTGTATTCTATATTACATACAAATGTGCTTTCTGAAAAAGTTCCGCAGAAACTTCACTTGATTTGCCGGCCGACAGTGGCTTTCCTTCCTCATTTTCATCAGTTTCATGTTTATCAGGTGGGATACCAATAGTTTCCATGGATTTATGATATTCGCTAAAAAACTTTATTGTTTCTTTCGCAATAGTCTCCTCAGCAATGCATCCCTCTGGTTTATTTCTGTTTCGCACATGTCCTTTAATAACCTTCTTACATCGTCGAAGGGATAATCCACCGTAAGCATGTGGGATCCAACATAATTTTACCTACCCATATTTAGGTGCATAGTCAAATGTATCATAATATCAAAAATGCGAAGGGAAAGACTTTCGAGTGGCTCAGTGTTCAATACCAGTTCTGTTGCCATCTTATCTAGTTTTGCAATCTGATTTCTTTGTACATTATCGATTTAAGACAAAGCAAAACAGATAAATCGACATATCGTGCTAGGTGGGTGATGATTGAATATTGAAAATGGGAAAAACTCTTGCATTGCATGTGAATAGTCATGGAATTTAAGGCCATGAGTCCTATCCTTTAGTGTGGACCAACTAAGAAATATTGAACAATAAACCTTGTGGTCCGTGATGTTGTGTAAGTTTACAAAGGTATCTTTTTCAGCATTCGTCAATGTGAACTGCTAAAGGTAGTGTTGTTTTGTCTTCTTTCTTGCATAGCTCAAAACACTCTGGGTTGACCCATCAGCCAGATCCAATCGAGCATTCACTTATCTTGTTCTTTCCTGGAACTATGTAGCAAAGTTTGATAGACTTCAGCAAATTCTTTTCTCATGCCATAAAATCAATTACAATGTGGAACTAATTATACCTTCCTAATACTAATTTATGATACCAAATGTTGAATTTCTTCTAATAAGCACCGTTTTGTCTATTTACTTGGCTTGAACTACCCTCTTCTTCTGTTGTGTTTCTTTTCTGCTTTTGAATCTTCCCACCTCTGCCTCTTATATCTTCTTGGTTTTCTGATGCCTTATTGTTTGTTCGTTTTCCTTTTCCCCACTTATTTTTAATATGTTGTACCTCGTTGTATATTTGTTCCTTGGTCATTAGAATTAGAGCCGGGAGAAATTCTTGTTGTCCATTAAATGCCTTCTTTTGCTTTCTGAACGGATGGTTATATGGTAGATATCGTCTATGACCAACATAACTTTGCTTGGATGAGGCAGAAAGTCTAACATGGTTTGTATCTTTCCCACATACTACACAACCTTTGAATCCACTGTACGGGCAGCCACATAATGTACCAAGTGCAGGGTAATCATTTATTGTCCATAACACAACGACACGCAGATTAAAATTATCTTTTGTGGAAACATCATATGTATCAACCCCTGTCTCGAATAAGGTATGTAGATCATCAACCAGTGGTTCTAAAAAAACATCGATATCATTTCTCGGGTATCCCAATATTAATACCAAAAGCATGATAAACTTTCTTTTCATACATGTAACATCCCCATTTTTACATATAGCAGCGGAAGCTAATCTGGGGTATTACTTCATAGTACAACAGTCATAATCATAGAAAACGACTCAAAAGAGACGTTTTTTAAAAGATACATTATCAATCATTTAAAATCAGAGTTTTACAAAGGCAGGTCCCAAAATCTAGTTACATACAATGTGAATGATAACAAGTTTTAGCCATCTTCAAGTCCATGCCACTCCATGCCATAAGTTGCTCAATTACCTGAGATAAACATGCTAAAAAGTCAACATAATGGTTGAGTGAAATTCATAGGTTTGAAATGTAATAGTTGAATACCAGTCATCATAAGTAATTGTTATAAAAGCAGTGTTATAGTAATGCATTATAGTGTGATATTGGGTTACGTTGTTTACACCCATTATTTCGTATACATTGCAACGATAACAGATCTCATGGAAAAATGGTATTGCTATATAATGTATTATTCGTCTAAGCTATGGCAACAAATGACTTGGGCTATATTATATATAAACCAAATTGATGTGATCTATATATCTATATATATATATATATTATATTTATATAGATCATATATATTATATATATATATATATATATATATAATATATATATAAGATAATGGCCTCGGTGTTGGAATTGCCATATTACCTATGAATGAATTCAATATCGTGTGTTTGGTTATATCCGGTAAAACAACAGGATTCGTCAATCTGATAGATCTATCCAACCCATATCGCGTTCACTCGTAAGTGATTAATGGTAATGATAATGAGGACTTTTGGCCATTAGTATCTTAGAACATTAATTGTCTGGTATATCGGAGAGCATATCGTCTGGAAAACATTTATTCATAATTTATAGCATGTATCCCCCTCAGGGTTTATCGAAAAAAATTAAAGAGATTTTAAAAGTGAAGCTTATGATAACTTCACCAAGTCTTTGAAAAGTAATCACATTGTTATAAAATAAACGAGTATGCAAAAGAGTTTGTAACAAGCATGAATCCCCCTCGCGGGTTTATAAAACATGTAAATAAGTAAAGGCAAGGTTATGAATCTCACCTTAATAGGTATTTGTAATAAATATTCCAAAATGAAAGCTGACGACTTTATCACAATCTCAACATGAAAGGTTGATATAGCAAAATGATAGTAAACAACCACGTCACGCAACCTGAGTAAATATGTCAAGTCTTAGGAAGATTGTACTTAGAACTTTGGTTCAGAGAGTCTAATATTGTTATGAGTTTGATTGGAAAGTTTGGAATTATTGTATCATTGTTCGGGCCATCATAATTCAGAGGCCATTCAGTAAACGTTTGAGGAGCTAGGGCACTTTAAATCGTAAACCCAATAACTCAGTCAGAACGTAATACCAAGATGAAACCCCTTAATATGAAGCTCCTTAGTATTGCGGTACGATATAGATTCGGGATAAGATTTTTAAAAGAATATTGTTGATGAATTATATAATAGTTATAACATAATCAGTTTTAAACGTTTTGCTCAATAACTGGAAATGTTAAGCACGTATGAGTTAATTAAAGTTTATGTTTTGTCAAGTTTTGATTCAATTTTTATACTTTTTCACAATGTTACATTTTCGGACCCTGTGAATGAAAAATGACAACAATATACCTTGAGTTTGCACTTTACGTTTTGGTCCTTCTAGTTTAAAAGATGTACAAAGTAAACTTGTACTTTGGAAGTGCCAATGTTGACCCTATAGTTATAACTTTCGATAAAATGACAGTTCAGCCCTTTTAGTGATTAGTTTCGAAGTTACTATTATAACCTCTGCGCACCGGAACTTTGCAAACAAATCCCAAAATGCATGCAAGACTCTTTTTAAGATTCTAAATGATTTTGAAGGTTATATCTTATAATAAAGCTAAAATATGAAGTTTTAACTTGACGAAGTTCAAATTAACGATTCGTTAAGCTGCAAATCCAAAAAAAGTGTTAAATTTGGGTTTATAATGAAAACGGTAGGTTTTTAATTCAAATTCTTCAAAAAACCATTAAAGGTTGGTTTATTAACAAAATTTATATAATAGGATTATAATCATTGAGCATTATAACATTAAGATCAAGAAAATCATGAAATTAGGGTTTCTAGGGTTCGTATGGATCAAAAATGGCAAAACGCCTAGATTTTTATAAAAATGCTTTAAACATGAGTTCATGCATGGTCATAGAGATGTAATATGAGTATAGTAGCAGGTAGGATCATAAGAAACCTGTGTTTAAGCTTGGAGAATCAAAAATGGAGGTTATGGGTCAATTCGGGTAAAATTTCACTCGTATGCCTATTTTCTTTGCTTCGGGTCTTCAAATCTTTAAGGCTTCTCTTGTATCTTGTTCTTGGATCTCTTTAGAAACTCATTGAGCAGAGATTTGCTACAATGGTGGGTTATAGAGAGAAGAGGGGTGGTGCGAATTGAAATGGAGGGTGTGAGTGGGTTTTTATACTCAAAGGAGACCTTGGAGGCCAAGGTAAAGAGATGAGGTGTCAAGGCCTGATTGTAGCTATGTTGGAGGGTCTAGGGAGGTGAGGTGGTGGTCTATGGTGGTATTGTAGCTCATGTGGAGGAAGCGTTTTGTGCTGAATTAGCCGACGGACATACCTTGGAGACCAAGGTGATGGTGTGGCTTCATTTGGTGCCAAGGAAATGTGAGATATTTATTGTAGCGGCTGGGTAAGCTGCTATAGAGCATAGAGGTGCTTGTCATTAAGGTGCTAAAGTGCAAAGGAAAGCTTAAAATAGGTCATTTTGCAAAGATTGTAGGTCGCGGGTTCCTTTTGGCTCGAATAGGGTTTTGAGTTGGAATTTTGAGCACACTTAAGTTATAAACATGGATTGATGTTCTTAAGACTTATATTAAGTGTTATTAGCAAGAATTCATAGGTGGTTCGGGTTTAAAATGGGTAAAAACGAGTAACGGGTTAATAGTTTACATTAGGGCACGTTTAGGGTTTCTTGGATTTATTTCATGTATAATTGAAATGAAATGATGAAATGATGATAGAATATGATTGGTAATGTTGTAAAATAAGTTATTACAACTTATTTGAGTGTTGGTTGAGGTTTAAAACTGATAAAAATCAATAAACGGGTCATGGTTTAGTATTTTGCTCGGGTTGGGGTTTCTAACTTGGATTTCTTGTAATTTCATGAAATGAGAATGAATATAGAATGTAAATGAAGTATATGACTTGCTGATATCTTGTTATTTTGATGATTATTCAAGGTTCTTTAGGAAAACGGAGGTGAAACGCATATTTTTGAGATCATGCTTAATAATTTGTACATTGTGCTTTTTAAAACTTGTACCTTATTTTGGAGGGAGTTTATATTTCAGATGAGATGTTATATTACTTGTACTTATGCTTTAGTAGCTTGTGCATTTACTTTAGATATTAACTTCTCATGAAATTAGGGTTTTAGAGGTATACGATAATGGTTTAAAGCCCGTCTTGATATAATGTTGCAAATAGTACATTATATGAGTAATGTATGATATTAAGATATTGACTTGAATGTTATGATGTTTGCTTGACATTATATGTAGATAGGATATGCCATGGTTGTGCGTGAGTTTGTTTAACTTTTACGATATGCTAAGTTACATTGAATATTAGAGGATCTAATGCAAAAATTTCCTGAAAAAGTGATATAATATATAACAAAGAGATATTACATTGGTGAATTTGTCGGGTTGTTATCTACCCAAACCATGGAGGAAGGTGGTATAGTTATGACAGTTAAAAAACTGGCCTTACACTAGTCGATGCATATTTCCTGTGTTGAGTAACCCTATTCAGCTGATATATCTTAGCCGCTCGATTTCTTGGATCTTCAGAAATTTCGGGGCATTTTCTCATCTATGGTCGCCATGCTTGTGATATCTAAGGGTGAAGTAAACACATCTGTTTCCTCGTGTCCCGTGCCATCTTTATCTTCTAAAATATTTTTTGTATCTCAAATAGTGGTTGCAGTATTGGTTAATTGTAATAGTACGACATTACTTTGCTGGATGTTTTCGTATCACTTTGTGAGTCTTATTATCACCTTCCATATTGATATCTACAAGTTCGACTCCTTGCATCCTTCCAGTATAAGAAGGTAGTTGATGATACACACATGTATCTTTTTGTATCTGATCTCCATCGATGTCATATTTTTTGGCTTGATAAGTTATTTTCCAACCATTTCGTTACAGCCGGGTAATCATCTTTTTTTCAATCTAGTAATTCAGTAAAAGAAACTTATCAGAAGTTTGTACTTACCCTTCAAGTAGAGTATTTTAACTTTGCAAGACAAACTTTGTGAAGTCATGGAATTCCTTAGTATAGAGGCTTCTTTGTGTCTATATTAGGTATGAAAACTTAAGAAGGTCATTCATCAAAATTATCTGTGGTATATCTGAAGCAAAATTCCATGTCGGTCAACAAACTTTGTTGTATAATTAACAGGTTTTAGGGCAACTTATTGATGGCTCATCCTTTTCTCCATGTCTAGTCCTGTTTGTGTAGCTTAGATCAATCCATTTATGAATACATGGAATGACTTCCTATACTTTTGCTCTATGTGTTTAAAATTTGGTCTACGGACAATGGCATTAAAGATGTTGTTTAGTTAAATCGTGTAATTCCTCCACCCCAGATAATAAAAAAGTTGATGTTCCCCATCTTCTGCAAGTGTGTCATGCATAATCATAAAGCTGCTACTTATCTACATAAGATTTGTTGTCTCTATTAGTTCCCATCCAAGACTGTTCATGTTTATAATTTGTCCCATTATTCTGAGAAGCAATCTTCCAGGAGCAGGAGCTTGTGGTTGTAGTCCCATGCAGGTCACACCATCGTTTGTATAAGGGTCCGGTGAGGCGGTTATAGGGATAAGTAGGGGTTTTTCCAAACAACTCAACAATGTGAATACAATATACTCGAAATCAATTAATGAAATGGCAAGTATACTCACAATTTGCCAAACCAAAAACAATTTAAAACTCAAAATATAAGAACAGAGTCGGTAATGTCAATTTTACTTAGAACAGTTTTTTGTTGCAATTAATAAGGGTTACTTATATATTTTAACAATTAACTAGCTACTTCTGACCAAGAATTTAACATATTTTTATAAGAGAAAATCTCAAAAACAAATGTATCATTACAACTACTCAAGGACAATTTTCGATTACGAATCATACATGATTTCTTTTTAGAACGATGTGTATAAAATGAACATAACAATACTTACTAGTGGTGACGGGAGTGGTAGGTCTATGACAGGAGAGTGACAGCGAAGAGAGAGTAACGTGATAAGAGCTGTGGTGGTGACGGGATTTGTGGTGAGATGGGAGGGAGTTGTGGTGGTTGGGGGGGGGTGTGGGGGGGTGATTGAGGAGGAGTTGTTTGTGTTGGATTAATTTGGAATGGGAATCATGAAAATTATAGGGGGGGAACCTTTTGGTCACGTGATAAAAGTACTTTTATGATTCTTTACGTAAATATTTCACGAAAATTTAGAGGGAAAATTCCTTTTGCACGATAATAGTCGTGAATAGAAGTTTTGTTTCTTGTTTACAAAATATTATAACGAAACTAAGTAGCAAAGTTGAAAAAAATTGCGAATCGATACGCCGAGAGTCGACCTCCCAGTAGCTTGTAACACGTTCTAGGCGGGATTAATGGGCAACTACCTTTAGCAACGATTAATAGTCGTGAATAAAAGTTTTGTATACTTGTTTACAAAAAAATATAAAGAAATAGTAGAAAAGTTGAAAAAATCGCGACTCGATAATTGGGCGGGTCGACCTGCCCTGTCGCTTGTAATTTTCTAGGAGGATTAATTGGTGAGTACATAGGATTGCC
>BQNB010060541.1:20000-36884 GCA_026074375.1 Tanacetum coccineum
CGAGATCTTTGGTTAATTATTAATAATGATATTGAAAATGACATTTTAGGATATCAACTCGAGGGTATTTTGATGATGTGGAGAAGGATGATGAAAAAACATTCAAATGGAATGTTGTTAGAGGGCATAACCAGGATATATAAGTTTACAGGGGACCTCTGGACCAACGATGAATAAAGCTCAGTGTAACCTTCGATGCATTGCATAGGATATCAGGAAAACACAGAGCATTGTTTTCGAGTTTTTTAGGAGACATGGTTCGTGAGCATATAGGTTTGAAGATTCTATCCTGGAAGAAGGTGGATTCTGTAACACCCCCAAATTGGGTCGCAGCGGAATAAGGGTCCGGGGCGTGTTACTTCTCAGATCAACAACACAAGATAATATAAGAACGACAAAAAAAGTCGTTTAAAACTGATACATTGGATTTAAGAAAGTTGTGTTACAAAAGCCGAAGCTTTACTTGTTAACTTGTTATTATTACAAGCTTTGCAGGCCCATATACCGATACACAAAATTGTAATGCGATAAATCTTTAATGCATGGACTTCTTAATTTAACACAATGTATCTTGCACCTCGTGCTTAATGACTATCCTGAAAACATTGCATTTAAAAAGTCAACATACAGTTGGTGAATTTATTGGTTTATGATAACAATGTATTATGCAGGGCCGACAAGACTTTCCCAGTGATAATGCAAAGATGAAGACATCACAAAATGTAATTACGTTAACTAAGCTCATGACACGAAGCTCGACATAATTGATACAATATATAAAAATATTGCCTACATTGCCCGTGATCGATGTTCCACCCGTAAACATCCAGTATTCCGAATGATTTCGTTCGTTTCCAGTGGATAGTAGGTCACCGAATCGGGTGAGGTCAATCCCAAATGATCTTCTATTAATCATCACGCACACATTCAGTATATTGACAGTTCATTGATTCATGGGCATTAGTGGGTTATCGCTACTTAGGCAAAAGTTATCATGATAAATGTACTACTTGTGATCCTATTTCGTAATAATGCCTATGTTTCTACCCAAAAACCTGTATTTAAATAATTGTAAAACATGGGCTATGAATCACCTGAGGGGGAGTAGCTATACAAAAATATCCCAAGTAAAAGGCGTCCGCAACGTGAATGCAACCTAGTAATATTAGGTCGATATTCGTAATCAAGATGTTGTCTAAACAAAACTGCTATAATCCTATATAGTTTTTCATCGTACTATCGTTCGGGCTATCATAATTGAACAGAGTTCATGGCCATGGGACGTACGAGGAGTTAGGACAATTTACATCGTAAAATCAAATCGTCAATTACGCCATCGAAGAAGACCTCATTATGAATTCTAGTAATATAGCACTTGATAAATAATAAATATATATATACTTTATATATATATATATTATATATATATATATCTAGATATATATATTTACTATAGCTATATCACTTTCTATTTGTTTAAAGTAAAATCGTCATTATAAAGTAAAAACTGTTTATAATTAGCCGTTGTAAAAATGACATAACTTTGTCGTTTTAAAGCTGTTTTCGGTTTTCTTAAGCCCACGCTTTCTTATTAAGACGTGTGATCATACAAATTATATTTTTAGTTTTTGAGATTTATATGATGAATAGTGGTTTTTACTGTTCTCCCCACCCCCCCACCCCCCCCCCCCCCCCCCCCCCCCCCCCCCCCCCCCCCCCCACCCTAACAGCTATATATCGTTTTACTTTTAATTATACGTTTAACACCCGTTTTGCCGTAATTTATTCGTTATAGCTCGTTTTGAGCAATTTTTGCGAAATCACGGTTTCGTTAATTGAAAGTTTTATATTTTATTGATGTTTATTAAACTGTATAAGTGTCTGGTCGTTTCAGTACTTTTTATAAAAATGTTTTATAAAAGTATTAACATATTGTAAACTTGTAAATAGGTATCTTCCTTAGTTATTAGTGGTTTTTCGAGTTTCTTTATGACCCCTTCGATCCGGTGACATGTAGTATTTATAAAATCATAAAAACATATATGTAAATTTGGAATTTTAAACAGCCCCTAAGATATTTTTTCCAAAAATGTGTTTAAAACTTGTTTTTATGACTTTTTAGAAACCCTAATTTGCACTTAAACATGTTTATACTTAACCAACATGTTACTAACCATTATAATTCATTTTCAACATAATATTATCATCCATATGACATGTAAATATTAGTGTACAAACAATGGTTCATAAGTAAAAATTCATTTTACATATTCAAAAGTACCTAAATGGTGATTTAGCTAAAATATAATATGAAACACATAAAATCTTAGTATGAATTGATTAAGACTTATATATAACTTGTGTGCGATGAGTAGAGAGAGAATAACAATACATTGTGAATTAACAACATTGGCTTGAAAATATAAGGTGAAACCTAATTTTCAAGTAAACCTTTCGTCCTTTTCTTGATTATTGCTTGAAAGGGCGAACCATCTTGACACAACACCTTGAATACCTTATATATGATGTGTGTATGGCTTGTATAATGTATAAAAATACATGACCTATGGATTTGTGTTTGATTAGGTTTGAGCCATGGGTTTTGGGATGAACAAGGAGAGAGATTTTGTGGATTTCTTTGATAAGGAAATTGTTATGACTATCTTAGCTCACATGCTTGGGTTATTTTTACATAGTAGGAAGATATTTTGTGTCTAGTTGATGTGTGCAGGTGGCAATAGCTTCTTGAAGAAGATTGGATGAATGAGAAAGGTTGATGCTTATTTGGATGAGAAAAGGCTAGTCATAGATAGAGTATGGTTCAAAGGTTGCATTGCTAGATCGTTTTACAAAGCTCTTGGTGCATCTTCTTGGTTTTCTCGTCATTATACACGTATATATGTTACTATCGTATAAGTGATATGTTATTTGATTCTTTATATAGGTATACATTGCATTATTGAAGTATAATGTAGTATAGACTTGGAAAAATGTATAACTTGTACATTGTAGGTCATGATTTGAATTCCTTCATAATGAATATGTATAATGTGATAAATACTTGAAGTTTTAAATAAACTTTAAGTATTGGGTATAAATTTTGGGTATTTGATGAAGCGTAGATAAGTTAACGTGCTTCCGGGAAGGCCTAGACGTATTTTATCGCGAAACGTAAACACTTAACGCAACCAATAAAATAAAATGTGCAATGATAATAATTATCCTCTAAATAATCATATAACACTTGATTGATGTAAACATTTAATTGTTTAATGCCCGTTTACATTGAATGATCATTTTTAGTTTACGCGATTTAGCTTAACGATTACGATTTAAAAGCAAACGCGTAAAACCCTAAAAATAATTAGTGGATTACATAATGTTGTATAATGACCTAAAACGCTAGGTGTTATATTGGATTCTTTTGATAAAGAAATAAGCAAGATTGTATTGTTCCTCGGCAACAACATGTGAGCAAGATAAGCGGGGAGACGGTCCCGATGTCCTCCTAGTCCAAACACATTCTCTCGAATGAGTTCTTCCTATTGCTTCATGTCGGGGCTTAATTCTTTGGTGAGAATTTGATTTGGATTGAGAGAGACCATTTGACTTTTGATGGTACGGTCTACCACGACACGTTCCAATTCGAGAAGTCGACGAATGTCGTCAGGTGTAGGAAGTTCGGTGCAATATGGTCCCTTGGTTTCTTGAGAATACTCAAGGGATGCAAGGTCCTATTCGTTTGTAAAAACGGCTTAACCATTGTATGGAATTTTGAGGATTTAACCGAATTGAGCGAGAGTAAGAGTTATGAGTTCGTGTTGAATCATAAAAGAGATAACAAGATAGCCATATTCATCGGTTTGTACCGTGACTTGACTATAGAAGTTTAGAATGAATCTTGGAATAATCGGTTCATTGATTTGAAAGAAACAATTGAAACGAATGTTAGTAAAAAGGCGCTCAATGTTGTTGGATTTGTAGTAGGCTTGATCAACAACACGACCTTTGTGAATGTTGTGGTTTTCAATAGGTTTGTAGAATTGGGCAATGGTATGGGAGATGCTGGGAATTTTGGATACTTTTGGTATGTAGGATTTAGTGAGAGATATATCGGTTGTAGTAGCTTTCGGGATTTTGTCACATAAACAAGTTATCAACAACATAAAATGTTATATATATATAAAATATAATAAGGAAAATAAAGTTTTGAAAAGTGACAAATGTGGGACAAGGATTACTTTGACTTTAAAAGTAAAAACCTAAGAAGTGGTCCATATATTCCTTAATTTATTTTTGACTTAATCTAAGATGTCGAAGAATATATATTAGTTATATATTTCAACATCAAGACAATAACCCAAACACTCCCTTATCAATACAAAATTTGTCTAAGCTTGTCGAAAATTATGTATTAAGTGTATATTTTGTTTGACAAGTATAAGTTTATTATTCTTGACTTGACAAAGGTTAAATAGTGTTTGTTTTGACTAAAAACCATGTTTTAAAGCATTAAACCAAACGCCCCTTTATTTTATGCCATTTATAAAATGTATCAATATATATATGAATTATATATCTTGATGACTTATACAAGTTTGTTAAGTGTTTATACACGTGACAAAACTATAGTGATGGTCATTTTGACTCTAAAAATTGTTCCTAAGAAACGAACCAAACACTCCTTTATTTTTATAGAATTTTACTCATTGATTTGAAAAATGTATATATGTATGTTTGAACAATCAATACTTGATTATTTTTATCATGTTTAGGCATTAATCAACAATGTGTAAGTTTAAGAATGCAAAAATTCGGCTATGTGTTCATGAGTATATACATGTTTCTAAAATTTTGACTCAATAAGTGTTTTGTTTCAATCCTATCAAGGTTGTAGTGCTCCTATGACTATGGGAATCATTATAGTTATGGAAATCCTAGACCAAAATAAAAAGTATGAAAATAATGAAGAACACCCAATTTTGATTAAGAGCAAAATTAGATGAAATCAAATGAAAAGAATGATGGAAAACTTACAATAGATGTTGTTGATTGTCTTGTTAGTGAAAGTCCCTTGCGAATTTTGGTTAATTAGGCAATTTGAAGATTGGTTTTTGAAGGTTTTTGGCTATGGTGTTCGTTCACAGTGGGTAGGAGAAGAAGAGGAATGAAAAAAATCTGATTTTGGTAAAGTGTTCGTCAGAAAAGGGGTGTTTGGTTTCGTGGATAGGGCGGTCCCCTTAATTATTTAAGGGGGCCACCTAAAATAACAAGTCAGTCCCCTTAATTTTAAGGGGGCCGCCACCTGATCAAAAAAAAATTTTTGCCCGAATTTATTTAATCCCTATTATTAGTAATATACATTTATATATATATTTAGTAGTTTTAAGGGAAAATAAACTTAACATTGTGTTTCAATGATAAAAGTGATAATTGACATTTTAATTAACCTTTCATTAAGTAAAAAGTTCTTGGATTATTTCGCACGAGATAATCAAGACGTCAATTCAAGAGGTGATTTAAGGTGAGATGGGAATGGATAGCGAAGATAATGAAATAATAAGACGTAGTTGAAGATTTCAACAAGTTGATTCCTATAGACGTAGATGATGGTTGACACGGATCCGAGGCGATCGTCGAGGTCGAAGGGAGTTTGTTTCATCCATAGTGTGTCTATGATCTTCGCGTGACTAATCCTACTTCTATGTTAATTGTTAACCACTAGCTTGCTCTTCTTCATCTACGTGAGTTTGCTACGTGGTCATAGAAGATTTCCATTTTGTAGACGTATGACTATAATCTACACGAAAGAATAGTTCATAGTGAACTAATCTCTTCAAAGCTAGAGAACCAACAAATGGTATCTCTAGAGACTACACTATTTTCTAAGAACTAATTATACTACAACATCATAGTAACACATAGACATTTACTTATAATCTATATTCTACGAAGATGAAAAGTGAGACGTACCTTAGTCTTTAGAATTATCTTCATCAATGTCTTCATAATGTAAATGATAAGGGTTCATGGGAACCTTATCATGAATTCCTTAATCCGAAGACAAAGAATGTTTGTAGAGAACACACCACTTCAAAGGTTCTGCATATGTTTTGCATTTGGTTTTGGCACATACATGGTGAACAACTTCTACATTGAGTGAAACTAAGTGGATGTGAATGATTCCTTATTATGTGATTAGGATAGTTTTGTCTACCTTGGTCTCTCCTAGGTTGAGGTGTTCTAGACCGAGGACGAGGACTATTAGTCTTTCTTGGAGGTGGAGTTTTAGACCTCATTGTGGGTTTAGTAAATCCGACTCTGGGTTTTAAGGAGGGTTTGTAAAAATGTTTTACCTCATCATCGCTTGTAATTTGATTCTATCAACTTTTCTTTTGACTCTACTTCTTGGGCTTTTACAAACTTTACTTGTTTGGTTTCGCTAGGTGACTCTTTAGTAAAATTAAAACCTAACCCGGATTTATCTCCGGAAGTTTTTTGAGAATTTATTATTTTCTTAAGTGAGTGACTACTATCATTAAATTGATTTAGCCTAGATATTTCTTTTCTAAGCTTCTCATTTTCAAGCTTAAGGTCTTGACATAATTTACATTCTTCAATTACTTCCTTACCTTTTTCTAACCTAGATAGTTTATCTTTTAATTCTAGTACTTCATTTTCTAATTCTATTTTAGCTTGTTTTAGAGTTTTATTTTTAGCCATGACTTTTAGTCCTAATTTGCATAGTCTACTATATTCATTATCTAAGTCATTTTCGTCTAGTGATGATTGGTCATCACTAAAGTATTCGGTTTCGGAAAGTACCTCATTTGAAGCTTTAGCCATAAGACACTTTTCGTCATTTGTCTTCTCCTCTTCATCTTCGTCGCTATCACTCCAAGATCCTCCAACAAACGCTTTTTGATTTTGATATCTTGATAGTTTTGGACATTCTCCGACGAGATGATTTGGATCTCCACACTTAAAGCATTTTCTTTCGCCTTTGCCATTTTTGTCGTCTTTATTTCTTTGAAATGATTTTCTCTCTTCATGTGGTTGTCTTACGAATCGTCCTCGTCTTTTGAAGAATTTCTTGAAGTCTCTTACGGCCATGGCGTATTCTTCATCTTCACTATCGGAGGTTGAGCTATCATCATCACTAGATTCCTTTCTAGCTTTCAAGGCAATAGATCTACTTTGTTCTCTTTTGCTTTTGACGGTTTCAGAATCTTTCTTAATTACTTCTTCATAAACCTTCAAATTCCCAATGAGTTCGTCAAGTGATAGAGTTGTTAGATTCTTTGATTCTTCAATCGCCGTGACTTTTGCGCGCCATTTAGGATGTAGTGCCCTAAGAAATTTCCTAACACAATTCTTGCTCGAAAAACTTTCGTCAAGTGCTTTTAGACTAGTAATAATAGTGTTAAATTTAGCAAAGGCATTATCTATTGATTCCTCTTCCGGAATCATGAATTGTTCATATTGTTGAACAAGAAGATCTATTTTGTTAGCTTTGACTTGATTATTACCTTGATGAGTGATTAACAAAGTATCCCAAATTTCTTTTGCGGTTTGACACATAAAAATTCTTTCGTATTCTTTACGTGGCAAAGCATTATAAATTACCATTTTAGCTTCATTATTTTTTGCAAGTTTCTTTTTAAGATCATCGTTTTGTTTATGAAAAGGTACAATTTCATCCTTTTTAGTTTCGGGATTATTTTGAATAGGAGGAAAATCACCATCGGTAATAACATGCCAAAGAATCGTTACTTACACCGATTTACAACTACTAAGCCTTAAATGTCGAGTTCTAATCTTAGATAGAACCAATCTAACCACACTACAACTTCACGACTTGTTATTTTTATTTTTCCCCCCCCCTAAAAACCCCCGAAAACCCACCCCTTCACACACTTCCCAACTTCTTTCACAACTCACACCTTCTACACAACTTTCACAACCTCCTTCATAAACTTCTTCACACTTCACACTTCAAAGCATTCACTTACCACACGACTATATCACAATTATCTAACCACTACTTGTTAAAGATCACCAACGATCTAGACCTATACTTACAAAGATACGAAAAGATCCTAAGCTAGTACAACACAACTTACAAGATATACAATTGATTATACAAACCATGTGATAGGATGTAACAAGAAGCTATGCACACTAAGGTGCTAATACTTCTTCACTAGGATGATGAAGTAATTATACTCATTGCACTTAAGGATTAAGCTGGAATCACTTGGAAACAAAGCTTTATGATTAAATGAGCAAAGGATTTAGAGAGATGTGATGGGCTGTTTTTAGAAAGAAAGAATGATGCAAAAGGTGAGAAACAATATTAGGGAATATCAGTAATTAATAGGAAAAAACTAGAGAGCAGAGTCTATGGCCGTCCCTTTAAATAGGTGGGCCCACCACTTATAATTAAGGGGCCGCCCATGTATTTAAGGGGCCGCCCATTTTTTCAGACGCTCTTTTTTTGACCTATTCAGGGAGGTGTTTACTGGACCTTTCTAGCCTTTTTAGGTCGAAAATTTGAAATTTCAAAATGTTTATTTTGAATAAAGACATTTTCTTTAATTTGTAAAAAGTATGAAGTTTAAAAAAAATGTTTTCCACCAATTTTATAAAAGTTTGAGGTGAATAAAAAATTTCCTTTGATCATAAAATGTATAAGCATATGTTTTATATCATACATTTACGTGATGTAATTGTTGAAATGCAAATTTACTACTAATTACTTGTTACGATTAATTTTACGATTGAACTTTTTTATATATTTTTTATTTATTTTGTGATTATCAAAACGTAAAAGATGTGGAAAAATATTATTACTGTTTTAGGCATTTTATATAATCAAAATAAACACTAGATATACCCGAGAGAAGTAGGAAATAATAACCTATGACTTATAACAAGTTGCCAGAAGATTAATATGGTATGATACGAATTGTATAATTGTCAATAGACTAACTAAGGTATGCCCATTACAGGGTAGTACGTGAAGATTTTAAAATGGGGAATTTGGCAAGACTTTACACTAATGAAATAGTTACAAGGCATGGAGTGCATGTGTCGATCATCTCAGATCGTGGTGGAAGATTTACTTCGAGGCTTTGGTATACATTGCGGAAGGCATTGAGAACACAGCTAAAACATGCATACTACTTATCATCCTCAAACGGACGGACAAAGTGAGCGTACCATTCAGACTTTGAAGGAAATTTTGAGAGCGTGCGTGATTGATTTTTTTTGTGGTAATTAGGATACTCGTCCACCCTTAACTGAGTTTTCTATAATAATAGTTATCGTTCGGGTGTTTGATGTGCTCTATTTAAGCGTTGTATGGAAGGAAGTGTAGGTCACATGTTCTGTAGGCTGAAGTTGGAGAAAGTGGTTTGGTTAGGCCGAGTTGGTACAAGAGACAACCGACAAGGTAGTCTTGATCAAGGAGAAGCTCAAAGCGGCTAGAGATTGCCAAAAGAGCAATGTTAGCAATATGCGTAAACATTTAGAGTTGAAGTTGGTGATAAAGTGATGTTGGAAGTGTCGTCTTAGAAAGATGTAGTGCATTTGGAAAAGAAAGAAATGTTAGCACCAATATATGTGGGATCATTAAAGGGATCTGTCCTATAGCCTAATTGACTTATTATTTGTCACGATAATTTATTAGCGTATTTTGATAGTGTTTTCAATTTAAAGAAGTATTTAGCGGATACAAATCTGCATGTGCATTTAGAAGAAATTAAGGTAGACAAAACATTTCGTTTGTTAAAAAAACATGCTGGGATTATCGAACCGTGAGGTAAAAGTTTGAACGTAGTAAATCCGATAAGTTGAACCATTGGAAACTTGAAGCGAGGAACTTGAGAAATTCATAAAAACAAGTATCCACACTTGCTCTTTCGAGCAAGCTAACATTGAAGTACTAAGTAAAGTTGGACACATAGGGTTATTGGCAGACTTTAGTACACCCTTGAATGTTTTGAGGTGGTTTGGTTAATGTTATATTTTGAATAAACTCGAAGTCGAGCCGATTCTTCAAAAACGTTGAGCTATGTAACAAGTCATAACTTAGTTTCCAAGATCAGTTCTTATTTTTATGAGGTTGCGGGGTTAGGTTAATGTAATGAGTTGTCCTAGACAACTTAAGCTTGACGAGTTTCACTCGAAGGCGGCGATGTCATGGTAGTTAGATTGTTATTTTGGCTTAGAGTTTATGCTGTTCTTTGTACCCTTGTATGGGCAAAGCGAAGTTGTAAAGCATGTGGGTTTTCCTATTCCGACACGAAAGTTTATAATGAGAATTTAAGCGTGCCCTAAGTTTCACTGGTAACGTGAGGACCATATGAACGCTAAGTGTTCCCGATTGATTGTTGATGATTGATGTTGAACCTATTAGTTAAATCTCGGACGAGATTTTCCCTAGGAAGAGAGAGATATTGTGACAACTGTGCTTGAGCAGGTAGTCCAAACCATTATAATTGACGTTATTTTCATTATGTGTTTATGTGATCTATGAGAGTTGGTACAAATCCATTGATGCGTGATCGACTCGTTGTGATTGAAATTATCGTTGTTATGGTTATTTCATTATGTTTTACACATTTAGTGACAAATGAAAATGATGGTAAATTTTATGCGTGTACGAATTTATATGTAATAATTATTTAAGTATTTAATTATAGGTGTTCGTGAGAGTAGAAGATTAGTTTAGAAATTTAGTTAGGTGAATTTTAGTGGTAATAAGTAAAAAAAATGATTAGAAATGAAATTTATTTATAGTTATTTAAGTTAGTTTAATTTAAAAGGGTTTGCTAAAATAAATAAAGGTTTTTATAAAAAAATGTCAAAATTAAGGGTTGAATGTGTAATTAATAATAATTAAATAAAAAAAATATAAATAACAAATATATATTAATAAATTTCAAAATTTATAAAATAAAATAAAATATATATATATTAAGGGGGTGTTTATGGGCCGGTTATAAAGAAAGAAAAAAAAAGGAAACACAATTTTAGTCTAAGTGGGATTCTATTTTGGTAATTATCTAAACCTCATTCTTTGCACTATAAATACAAACCCACATCCCCATATATTTTTATATTCAATCGAACAAAGTAGAAGAAAAAAAAAGATTTTTTTTATTCAAAATCAATTTGGTGATTTAGGGTTTCAAGAATCAAGGATTAAGGTATGTTTATAAACTTAATGTTTAATTATTCTTTTAAATTCATCAACAATAAATGATGGAAAAAATTAGGGTTTCCATATAATCAATAATTAATGATGTTAAACTTAATTAGAAGTGTTTAGGGTTTAATTAGGATCATATTGATGTATTCGGTTAGAGTTAGAACGCGATAAAATTGAATTTAGGGTTGAGCAGAATTTTGAGTCATCTTATTCGCATGTTATCTCATGATTGGCAACGAGATTTTTGATGAATCTTATGTCCATTGATAAGTTCAGCGAGTCTAGTTTCCAAAAAATCCGGCCTCAAAAGTTTTTAAGGTCGGGAAGTCATTCAAATGTTGGTTACACTAAAAGTTGTAAGAACATTAAATACGGCAGATTTAGGTCATGGTTTGTGATGGGGGGGGGGGGGGAGGGGGGGTAAAACCTATACTTAAAAGTGAATTAAGCTAAGCCCATCTACATAGTTAGGTTCCATATGTCTAATGGAATAATCCTGTAAAATTACCTCCTGAAAGCCTGTCCCTAAGTACGATAGTTAGAGTGAATATATTTTTGTGTGCAATCAGATCCGAATTAGAATAAGTTTTGAAGTTTGAATTTTATTTAAGTAGTTTACACATCTATTTATAACTAATATATATTAGCCCCTAAAATTTAATGAGGGCCTGTATCTTAAATGTTTACACTCAAAATCGACTCGCCTTCATATCTCTACAGAATACATACATCATAGCATTGTTAACAAGGTTTATTATCCATTAAAAGCTACACAACCCCTTCATCATTCAACCTAAGGTTCATCTTCATCTTCAACCATCAATTAGTCGAACCTATTTTTAAAAATAATCAAACATCCACCAAGATCGTCATAAGAAAACCCATCAAGCGATTCAAAAACCCACAACAATTTGATGCAAAAATCATTGATCGAACCGTGTTTATTCCAGGTGATTTTTCATGTTTATAGTTATCTTGGTTTTTCCTGATTAGTTCTTCATATATTTATGTCTTTTGCTTTTTCTTTTTGAATATAAGATGCAAATAATCGATGTCGTTGAATGGTTGTACAACCCCTTAATTTAATGGGGTTGTATCCATTAAAAGCTTGCACTCCCATTCTCTAGTATTTGTGTTACCCACACAGTTAATTCCTTTTGCAAAAAGTTGAAGAGTTGTATCAGTTTCCAGAAGACAAACCATCTCCCACTTCCTGCACTTATAATTAAACACAAACATCAATGTTAGTTTGTTTTTGTGTTTTTGGGCTTTTTTTGTTGTACAACCATATGATCAAGATCAAGGTTATGTTTAATTTCTGAGAGTTACTGTTGAGGTGAACCCTAAAATTGCAGGTAAGAGTTTATTGATGAAGATAGAGAACAAAAATTCCATGAAACAAGTTCTACAATAAAAATCAAGGTAAATTTTTTTACCTAATTTATGTGTATTAATTAATTTGGGATTTCTTAACCTAATTGCATGGATTAATTGCGTTTAATTAAGTTGAATTTAAGTGGATTTGTGTTTAATAATGTTACTATTCGTAATAGAATCCCACTGTTTCAGTGGTGTAAAAAGTTTTTGATGAAAAGTTTTCGAAAATTTCAGGTGTTTTGGAATGCTATGTCTTTTTATCCCTTTTAATATAATTTTGTTGAATTGATATTTTAGCGGACGATCTTTTGAGAAATTATAAGGAGGATTGAGGAAGAGGCTTGGCGATTAGCTTTTATTCGAGAGGTATGTTTTAACTTTTCGATTACAAATATTTTATGATTTTTCCAACTGTTGTATGAATTGAAACAACAAAAAACCAATTTTGAGTATATTGATGTGGATGGAGGGCTGAGTAACTCAATCCTTGAGGCTCGAAGCTTTCAAGATTTTTCTTGATTTCCGTTTTAATTCCTCGTAATCAATGTAAAGTCTCGGATGCTGTAGTTAGATTTGATAGGGGTGTTTGTATTGGGAATGAATTTGAAAAAAAAATCCTTCATTTGTGTTTTGTTCAATATGTAGAAGAACGAAGAAGAAATGCAAACCGAGATTTCAGTAATGGAGGGATCATGAAAACATCATGAAAAAGAACCAAGTAGCGGATAATATGAAGAATAAGCTACTTCAGTTTGCGATAGGAGCTTTCAAGACGAATTTAAGCAAGTGTACATGAAGGGTAACTCTTTGTTTTGGACTTTTTATGAAATTATTCATTGATTGTGATTACAAAAGAGTACGGTTAGATGATGACCTGATGTATGATAGGTTATGCCCGTACAAGCCCCAAAAACATATATGCCCGAACAACACCTCAAGTATTTGGTTGGTAGTGAAAGTTGCTGTAGCATTTTAAAGGATGTTTTTGCCGAACAGCCTATAGATAAAAAAATTGTCAAAACAGCCTTGCGCAAAGGTTTGTGCAAAATCTGAGGCTGTTTGGCGGAGAAACTATATGTTGTTTTGTGTAGAATATCATTTTGGCATCAAGTTATAATGTGTAAATTTGCATGTGAAAATTTGTTGTTATTAAAATACAAACAAAAACGTCAATGGAATTGCAAACGCGCTAAAGCTTCAATCGTTAAGGGATTAACAAATGCCATCCAATTCGGCTGTAACCGTTATGGCTGAGATTTCATATCCAAATGATTTGCTATACCAAACCATTTTTATGATTATTTGTGCGTCCGGAGGCTAGGTCCATGGGGAATGGTTAGTCCGCACCCGAAAGGGGATTCCCCGTCAAGCCTTCAAGATGGGTGACACTGCCGGAACGAGGATATCTCAGTTATATTTGCATTTGTGTTCATTTGTTTTAAAGTTTTATATTTGAAAGATTTAAAATATTAGTTTAAGCTTTATATAATTTTGGATGTGGCTTTGTGTGACTAATGTTGTATTCTCAGAAGTTTCTGCAGCATGTAATATAACGACAAAAACTAACTGCATTTTTCCATTTTCATGTGTACACTGCATATTTCTTTCTATGCAATGGCTTGGGAAGCGATGAGGTTTGTCATAGTAGTTTGCAAGAATGAAGTTTTGAGGGTTGTGTAAATACCTGTCGCTTCCATATTGGCTCTGTGGGATTAAGTTGCATTGAAGTTCAAGGTCAGTTGTATTTTGCGTCTTTATTTTCGAATACGTTATGTTTGGTCTGTTGTATATTAAAATAATTGCTTTTTATTACCGAAAAGTGACCACCTTTATGAATTTCTTTGATACAGATGGTTGCTTGACATCAGCTATTGACCAAACTTGATATTTGAGAACTGACTTTTAACAAAGCGAGTTTTCGATGATGGAGTCGTATGCATAGATTTTTTGTGGAGGGTCCAGAAAGTAAATAAATCTTCGATACACCGATTTTGCGAAGCTACACTATTATCGCTAAAAATGTATTGACAAAATAGTTTACGAAGTTTCATGCACTAAAACTAGACTTAGTAACTATAAACCCGATTCGACCCATTTATAACTAAACGAGCCAATAATGCAACTAATAGTAGAAACAATAATGTATATCAAGGAAGTAGTTTCATAGATACATGGAGGCCTAGCAGAATAGAGCCAAGAAAAATGGTGAGGAAGTGACCAAGAAGGGAATTTGAGAGAAAAGCGCCAACATCAACAACTACTACAACCATAATGCACACATTTTTTAATAACATTCAGAGTCGGCATGCTAAAATAGTACTAATAAACAATATCACATGACTTAAATCCATCTTAAGATAGATAGTTATCATATTAGCTAAGGTGAAATTCTCTATTTCTACTTTGCATCTTAGTGAAATTATCTAATTCGGTCATCCATAAAAAATAAACTTAATTTCTTGAAGTTTTTCGTATAAAACGGGCAAGTAAAAAATTTATTATCCTATTTATGCACATACTTATAATTAAACTCGTTCCCGTTGACAATGTAAATATTAACCCAAACTGGATCGCTAGTATATTTTGTACACTCAACCATTAGTACATATTAGGATGACGTTTGAGCAACAGTTTTTATAAGTGTGACTTTTTATAAAGGTGATAGGGTTTCATTTCGATTGTAATAGAAACACTGCAAAACACGTAGAATAAAAATTCTTGCTATTCAAGTCGACTTCTACAGATTCACTCGTCTTTCTTCCCATAAAACATTGATATCAGGCTAATCAATACAACGTTTCCAATTAGTATTTTTGGCAGCCATGTTATTTGGAACAATTAAGTCATTTTCCATAAAATCATAACCAACCAATATATGCCACCAAAACTTAACAAAATGACTTCTTAAAAATATTTCATATATGATAGTGCTTTATCATTTTACTCTTGCTTTGTATATGTTTTATGTGTTACTATTTAAATATTTGAATCTTGACAATTGTTTTATCGTTTGGTTGTGTTATACTGTTATATGGACATATATGCTGTAAATAAACAAAATCACACCATCTTCGATATTACTGAATATTTCAAGATTGGCCATTGTGTTTTGATTCGTAGTTTTACACACGTATAAAATAATATACTTATAGAGAAATTAAGGAAATCCCCAAGTATCCCTTGGACAATTCCACTCACAAAGATATATATATAGAATACGTATGTTTGACCGGGCAAGTATGATCACCCGGGTCGTTTCCCCAATGACTCGTGCAATGGAAACCTCGTTTAAGTTTGGATCCTGATTTGAATAAGAAAAAGAGCTATTTTTGATTTAATTATACTACTAAAATTAAAGGCACAATTAAACAACTAATTAACAAATTAAACTAATTACGAAAGTAAATAAAATGCGACATTTAAGAAAACAAATGCAATTTAAAACTTAAAAATGTAAACTAGATTCCTAATTCTAAATTAATACTAAAGAAAATTTTAGGAAAAAGAAAAATATTTTTTAAAGGCTTTTCAGATTTTTTATGAACTAAATACTATTTAATCTAAATTAAATTCTAAAAATAGAAATTAAATTGATAAAAACTAAGAAAAATACTTTTTAAACTAAATTAACTCTAAATTACTTAAAAAGATGAGAAAAACATTTTTTTATTACTATTTTTCTATTTAAAAGGTTAAAATTTAAAAAAAACTATAGGTTTGAAAATTAAATGTTTTAAAACTAAATTTGAAAATTAATTTTTAAAATTATAAAACTTAAACTAAAAAATTATATAAAATTATTTTTTATAAAGAGAAAAAATGCAGAAAATTAATTTTATTAAAAACCCTAATTTTAAACTATTTATTAAAAACTAATTTAACTAATTAAACTAAAAAAAACTAATTTTATTATTTAATTAAACTATTTTTTATTAACTTAACTAATTTAACCAAAACACAAGGGTTAAAAGTGACGAAACAGAAAGATAAGGGTAGGCGGGGTAAAATTTAAAGTTTCATTAAAAACACAAAGTTTGAACTAATGGCAAATATAGTCCCTTAACCTAGGGACTTAACTAGACTAACAATTAAACTAACGAAGGACTTACTATGAGAATTAAAAGGACTAACTGTGTAACTTTAATCTTAACAGAAACTATAAAAACAAGCAAGATTGGCTCCTGAAGCAATTAACAACCAACAACCAGCATCCATTTTATAAAATAAACAGCTTATTAACTAACTTTTTAAGACAACTTTTATAAAAACTTAACTACTAACTTATTTAAAAT